>MU671336.1:21069-100909 GCA_026770625.1 Nicotiana glauca | reverse complement strand
AATTCATAAAAGACACTACTAAGAGCATTTTGTCATCATATATATCATCAAAACAACATAAAAATGTGATTATTTAGGGCGTGATTATAGTCAAATTCACCTATTATCAAGCCCCCATCAGAAACACCAAGACCGGAAGCTGGAACTACATCAGGATCCGAAATATCGATGGGAAGGATGGTAGCACCCTCTGCCGCAGCAGGAACAGGAATACTTTGATCTGGAATAGATGGACCAGGTAGATTCAAGACCGGGCAGTCACTCTCGCCCACTACATCAGGTACATGATTCACAGCCACACTTGGGGTGGCATTGGCCCCAAGGCCGAGTCTAGCTCTTTTCTTAGGTGCCATTACTGAAAAATTCGGAACAGAACACGAGTTAGACATAAATACTTTCACTTTTCACTTCACCGCACAATATTGAATAGAAAAGAGGAGGGCTTATAGTTGTGGTCGACAACACACCGATAAGAAGGGCTCTACTAAACACGGCTCCGAGACATCCTAGGACCCTTTTAAAATCTTAGGCTGTGATACCAAGTTTTTCATGCCCCAAAATCTAGGGGCACGACTGGTGCTCGACCGAGTAGCCCCAATCAAGCATATCTGGGTGCCTTTCCTAACCCACGTGTTGCCCCGTGATTTCAATACCTATTATTCAAGTGAAATAGCCGTTTATGATTAAACACATTCTTACGAAATATACATAACATACATGCTTACTTTACATGGTCGACAAGTGATACTGCCCAAATACAAAATACATAAGTACATAACCCACATTTCCTGTCTAGGAGCCTCTAGGGATACAAAAGAGTTTTACAATACTTGCCGGTAACAAGGCTCCGACTATACCTTACACAAATACCAAAATAACACTCCGGGGAGAAAGGCTGCATGAGCCATGTAGGGACAGAGAGGAAAAGGGCCCATCAATACAGCTGACAGAAAGATGGAGGAGGAGCTACTCTCGGTGGAATGGAGTACCTGCTATAAAACCACATACAATCATAACAAGAATGTAGCGCCCCCAGCAAAAGAGACGTCAGTACATTTGAATTGTACTGGTATGTATGAACAAACCTTAAAGTAAAATCAATCAATACACATATAACAAACAGTGATAGAATCAATAATCAAATGCATATGAAAGGAACAACCAAAGCCAACAAGTTTCACAATCTCTCCTTTTTCCTGTTCAACATCATTGCATACTCAAGAGTTTCATACATTTTCATTTCAAGAGTGAATATGATCAGTTTTCCACCCTTATTACCTCGGCCACCCTTATCACCACAACCCACACCTTATAACTTTGTGTTACGGCGCCTAACCTGATCCCACTGGACAATAACATTTCACACAACAACAATAGTTCATAGTTCAATCACATGGCTTCAGGCCATCCAGAATATCATTGCACAACAACAATAACAATTTCATAATGAGTTTTCATTAACCTTAGCACCATTTCCATCTTATCCAATAGCCCGTATACAATTTAAGTCACAACGATAATTGCCTACGACAAGCCACACATGATATTACCACAGTTGTTTCAATTATGTCAATTACGGATTCTTTCCATCATTTATTACACAGCCCTTACCACATAAACACGTTCACACACACACTTAGTTTGTTTCCATTTATTCACACCATCACAACGAAACATATAATCAATAATGTTCAAGGCAAATAAATCACAAGAATTCATGACATAGGCCATCTTGTCTTAACACCCGTGAAACAACCAAAATTCATAAATAGTTCACGTAAATAACACGTATCAATTACTCGTAAACCAAAACAGTGTGACTTCACAAAGGTTAAAGTTAGCCATACATGCCTGGAGTCGAATTCCCTTTTTAACTTTTACTTTCAATTCACCAAATAGCCTAGTACCATCAATCTAGTTCACAAGTTAACACATATATCTTAGAATTGAAGTTAACAAATACAACCCAAACTTATTTAGTTTGTAAACCACTCCTTTTTGAAAATCTGTACTCCTACCCAATTCCTCTTACTAGATTTTAGATATTAAAGAACATGCATGTATGGTTCAACTTATATTTTTTTAAGAATCAATGCATGAGAATCACCCTTTTTGTTTAAATCTGAAAACCAATGAAAAAGGTTTGGAAATTTTACCTGCAAGAACGAAGAAGAAGACAATTACTTGAAATTTCAGGCCTGGGTGACTTTGGAAAATCAAATTGATGGAGATAAGACTTTCTCTCTCAAAATTCTCCCTTCCATCTCTCTAGTTTTGTTTAGAAAATGTGTTAAAATGAAGGGTTGGGGTGTTTTATAGAAGAAGGGGTCGGGTTTAAAAGTTAGAAAAATTGGAGCCTCGAGTCAGGTATGCGATCGCAAAGAGGAAATACAGTCCATAGAATGGACCGTAAAAGTGCTCCAAAACTTTGAACATTTCTGTTTGGGTTTGCGGCAGAAATGCGGTCCGCATACTAGTTGTGCAATCGCATAATGGACCGCATTTTGACCTCAATTTTTACTAACATCTTGAGTCACTTTGTGATAGAAATGTGGTCCGCATACTTGATTTGCGACCGCATTCTAGACCTCATAATAGCACTTTTCTGGAAAACTTTAATACTTGATTTTTAAATGCTATATCAGTACAAAGGATTCGAACCACGGTGAGTACACATTCCTAACACATACGAGGAATAGGGCACTACGAGCTACTAGGCTTTAAGTACAAGTTTTCACGGGGCCTTACAATTTCTAGCTTTTGTCGAAATGTTAACCCGTCGTTATTCGATTGAGGTCAAACTCTTTTCTTTGGCCATGTCCCTTGGCCTTATGGGTGTTATTTCGAGCATTCATTGAAATGTTAACCTGTCGTTAGTCGATCAAGGTTGAACTCTTCTCTTTGGTGATGTCCCTTGGCCTTATGGCTCTTATTTCGAGCTTTCATCGAAATATTAACCCATCATTATTCGATCGAGGTTGAACTCTTCTATTTGGTGATGTACCTTGGCCTTATAGGTGTTATTTCGAGCTTTCATCGTAATGTTAACCCGTCATTATTCGATCGAGGTCGAACTTTTTTCTTTGGCAATGGCCCTTGGCCTTATGGGGGTTATTTCTAGCTTTCGTCAAAATGTTAACCTGTCGTTATTCGATTGAGGTCGAACTCTTTTCTTTGGCAATGTCGAACTTTTTTCTTTGGTGATGTCCCTTAGCCTTATGGTTGTTATTTCGAGCTGTTGTCAAAATGTTAACCCGTCATTATTAGATCGAGGTTGAACTCTTCTCTTTGACATTTTCTCTTGGCCTTATGGGTGTTATTTCTTGCTTTTGTCGAAATGTTAACCTGTCATTATTTGATCGAGGTCAAACTCTTCTCTTTGGCGATAGCCCTTGACCTTATGGGTGTTATTTTGAGCATTCGTCGAAATGTCATTATTCAATCGAGGTCAAGATCCTTTCTCTGGCGATGGCCCTTAGCCTTAATGGTGTTATTTCGAGTTTTCACCAAAATGTTACCCCGTCGTTATTCGATCGAGGTCGAACTCTTTTCTTTGGCGATGGCCCTTGGCCTTATGGGTGTTATTTTGAGCTTTTGTTGAAATGTTAACCCATCGTTATTCAATCGAGGTTGAACTCTTCTCATTGGCGACGTCCCTTAGCCTTATGGGTGTGATTTCGAGCTTTCATCAAAATGTTAACCCGTTGTTAGACCCAGTTTTTTAGGGCTTTGGGATGTCTTCAGGGGAGTCCCAGTTTCGCTTAACCCGAGTATCTTCTGGGTGAGTCCCAGTTCACTTTATTGGGTCTGTATTTGGAAAATCTGATGTCGGAGAGTATTTGATCGTTGATATCTTGCTAATGTTTGTGTTATGTATATACTGGAATTTCCCTGTCTGGCCCTTTCTCCATTTGTCATGGAGGGATCGCCGATAAGCGGGGCGACGAAGTGTCTTCTAAACTTGGTAATGTCTCCCCCCTTACTTCGTTCAAGACCTCCCCAAGAGAACCTAATCAGTACAACATCGGGGTTAGGAGAAAGAGTACGACTTAGGGGACATCATTTCTCAAAAGTTGAAAGCTTTGAAATGGGCGATATTCAAGTTGTTTCATAATAGTTCTTCCACTCTCCAGTTGAAGTGCTTCTCTGTTCGCTTGCCCACGTGGCACGTATGCTCCTGTTTAAGAAAAACAACATAAGGTAAATCGGGATGAGACTTTCCATACCTCGATCCGATGAGTCGATGAACAGGGTTAGACTTATGGTGTGGTTCGCTCTGCCTGGTATTTCAGTGGTTGATAGAATGGTGGTTTGTGCATTCAGTAGCCGTATTCGGCGTTTTTTTCTTCCCTTTTTTTAACATGCCCTGACTATGCGTGGGTTAGATTTGTGGATCATCTGGTGCGTTGGTCATCCTGTAAGATGTGCCCATTCTCTTATGGGGATTGCGTAACAGGCATTACCTTTTCTTGCAAGCTTTGCGTGGATGTTGTTTGTATCTTGTGCTTCTACGTAGCATCATGCTCCAGATTAGCGCATGATGTTTACTTACCACTCTTTTTTGTGGGTTGTTCTGTTTCACTGGTTTTGGATATGAAGGAGACTAGGAAATTCGACTAAGAAATCCCCACATACGACGCCAAATTATTTGACCAAAAGATATCAAAACGTTTTTTTATGAAATCAATTAATGATAATGATGAGGTAAATCTTAGTCAAGCATAATCAACTTCAGATCTAAAAGCATGTCGTAAGATAATGATTGAAAAAGAGGGGGAAAATAAAAGTGGCGATCAATCTTTATTGATTCCTTATTTACAAGATAGAGAGGATTTTCAATTTTGTATCTTCTTCCAAGAAACATTGTAGAAGAAAGAAGCGAAAAAATCCCCCTCTCTTCGAGAATTCCCCCTATATATATTGTTCTGGGATCCTTGTTGTGCTCTTTCTCCGATGTGCCCTCATGCTACGACCTTTCCTATTGTTGTTTGAATACTATTTTTAACTTAATGTACATTGTAGATGCTTGAGCTGAAGTGGGTCGTGGTAATTCTCGCTATCTCGCCACCTAGGTCGGGATGGTCAAATTTCGACCTATACAGTTAGTCCATCCGCCCGTCAGGGTCGTCTCTTGGCGGGCCTAGCAGACGGGCTGTAATTTCGAACACTTAGGAGAAATCTGACTGTTCGTGCCTTCGGTGAAGTTTTTAGATCAAGGCAATGGCGCGGCGTTTCAATGATGCCTTTGGACCGTCGCGACCGTTCGGAATCAAAGCGTTGTTTGATTATAAGCATCGTTTCTTGCTATTGCCATTATGACACACGTTTCCTAGGGATTGAACCGTTTCATGCCCTATCAGTTGTGATTGGCGACTCTTGGGTTTCCCTCTTGTAGCACTAATGTCCCTATAAATAGGAGAAAAGCACCATTCGATTGGCACACTTTCTTGCTTTTGTCGAAAGAATTATAGGGATCTTCCTCTTTTCTGATACTTTAGATTTTTGATTCTCTCCTGCTAGCCAGAAATTGACTTCTCAGTCTCTTCTCTTTCCTTAGTCCCTTTGTTATTTTAAATAGAGACATATGGCTGGCAGTTCTTGTAAGGCCCCGTGAAATCCCTACTCAAAAACCCGGATCCTGTGGTGCCAAGTTAGGAACATGTGTTAGAAATAAGTAGCTCGCCGCAGAGCGGACCTTTTAGGATGGAATAATGCACTAAAATGTCAAGAATAAGTTTCCAGAAAAAATGCAAGAAATGCGGTCTAGAATGCGGTCACATAATAGAAATGCGGACCGCATATCTGCCGCAGAGTGAGGCAGAATGTTGGTTAAAATTGAAGTCAGTTATGCGGTCGAAATGCGGTCGCATAATCAAAATGCGGACCGCATAGTCGTCGCATATTTTCCTTTGAATTTTTGTGAGGGTCAGTTCTGCGGTATACTTTGCGACCGCAGAACATGAATGCGGAACGCATTCTTATCGCAGACTGAGTTAGAATGTTTATTTTTTTTGGGGAGCATTCTGGGGTCCATTCTGCGGACCGCATGTTCACTCTGCGATCTCAAATGCGACCACATAGTTGACTCGGGGCTACAATTTTCTAATTTTTAACCCGACCTCCCTATCGATATAAGGGACATTATAGCTCATTTTAAGCATGTTTTCTGAGATTTTTAGAGAGAGAGAGAGAGAGGGTCTCAAAGGGGAAAGCATCACCCATCAAATTATCTTTGATCCTTGATAAAACATAGAAGAAAATCAAGAGAAGACACCTAAATTCTCATGCCCAAGAGGTAAGATTCATAACCATAGCTCCTATTTCTACACTTAGATACATGGGGCCTATAGAAAAGCAATTCAAGAATATAAGAATGATGTTCTCTGCATGCATGTCAAACCATAGGATGTTGGAAGGTATAAAACTAAAAAGAAGAGCAGTTGGGGGGTATAAAATGATAGAAATTCCTCACAAAAAGGGGCTAAGATCACAATGCACCTTTAGTATTTGATGATATGCTCAAACCAAGCTAGAACTTTAGTTTCGTCTCCAATTCTTGATTTAATTTGTAATTCTTACTCAATAGATCGGAGTGCTAAGAGTTCCGGAAATTTTAAAAGAGTAAGGAAAAGCTTTATTGAGGTATATATGGCTAAAACCCCCTTTTATTAGAAATCGAGCTCTGTTGGTGCTTACGAACGTGTGGTAAGAGTTGAATTGGCTAGTGTATTGATTATCATTATGAAATTAATTGATTTGCATATATCTATGCATATTCGTGAGGGGTGTGCCTCAATGTGAATCACGTGCCAATCTTGACAATTAGATAATGTCGGCTATAAGCCAACATTGAAACAAAGAATTATTCATGCTAGCTATGTGCTCACTTACCTATGATTGCAACTTGAATCATCCTTGGTATATATGTCTATGACCACAACTTGTAAGATGAATATTAAAAAGGCGAAACAATGTGGTGATGGTGGCCATGAGTTCCCCAGGAACAGTTATGATATGTGTGAGATAAAGACTTGAAGTGTTGACTAATGAGAATGGAGTAATGCCTCCAATGAGGTGACCTAGCCGATCGGGTCGTGATCGGACACCATGACGCACACATGGTGGTAATGTGCTGATATTGAATTTCGGATAAGGGAAATGAATTATTGATTGAGAGTAATGCCTCCAATGAGGTTACCTAGCCGGTCGGGTCGTGGTCGGACTCCGCTCGAGATGGCGGTGGTAATGAGAATAGTGGTGAACATGTGATAGATATGCCCAAATCTATGTTGTGGAAATTGTATGAAAGATTATATGAATTGTTTCTTGATTTGCCCGTATTAATTGCTTGTATTTATTAGATAGTTCTTTCTAGTAAAATGGTGTTTAGTTATACATACCACTACAATTCAAATGTACTGACGTACCTTTTGCTGGGGGCGCTACATTCGTGTTATGATTGTAGGTGGCTCCATAGCGGACAGTACCGACCGTGTGTAGCGAAGCATTTTTCTACTCGAAGTCTCGGTGAGCCCCTTTTTCTTCCATGGGGCTATATGATGCACCTTTTGTCATTTATAGCTTTTCACTTTTGAGGTATAGCCGGGGCCTTATTGCCGGCATAGTCATGCTTATCTGTTGTATCCTTAGAGGCTTCAAAGAAACTAGTGTGGGTTATGTACGGGGGTTCGAGGAGTCCACTATATGTATATGTTGTAATCCTAAACTTGCGAACTCCTTAAGCTGTAACTCTAATAGAATCCTTGAAGCTAGCTTATGTACGGTAAATTTTTATGATATGAAATGAATCAGTAATGTGGTATACACCATGTATTATCGTCTAAATAAATCAACGGCATGAGTTCCATATTCAGAGTGAGTTGGGGTAGAAAGTGCTCGGTTAGGCTTGCTCAGTCGGGTTCACTTGATTGAGCGCCGGTCGCGCCTCCTGAGGTTGGGGCGTGACAGTTCTTCCCATGCTCTCAATCCTGCCGCAACTCCGGTGCCAGAAGATGATGTTCTTGCTCATGGAGGAGTAGAAGTGATAGAGGATGAGGGGTTTCCAATGGCGGCCGAGATATTGCCTCGCCCTAGAAAGCTGGGAACGATTTCCATAGTCCTGGTAGAGAAAAGCTGGAACCTGGTTCCTCTGTTATGACTGAGGCGGGGATTGCAGAGCTGAAGGACAGATGGGGGATCCCTCACCATGTCGAAATGCTGCCCGTGGTGGGGGATGACATTATATATTTCAATCACCCAGGATATTGTGCATTCTACCCCTATCCCTTTATTGTCGGGTATACACTTCCTCTCCCTCGTTTAGTGGTAGATTTTTGCCATTTCTACGAGGTGTGTCCGGCTCAACTTTCACCGTACTTATATAAATTGTTCCTTATGTTGCTCAAGTTCACGGAGCTTGCCGGTCGGGAGATCGCTTTGAGACACATGCTCAATATCTTTGCTCCTCAACTCATTCGTGGCATGATGATTCATATGTGCCACCGAGGGACGAAGATTCTGGTGGTGAAGGTGGATGACATAGCCAACCGTTGTTTCTATGAGAACTTTTTTTATGTGCGGACATAAGTTTTTATATCTTTAGTTGGAGTAATGGTCAACCGCTTTCCTTTGGGTAGTATTGAACTATTTTTGTTCTTGCAGCAAAGAGACTACCTCCTGTGCCTCTTGACGACATCTATGAGTGGTTCAACACCATTCTTCCTTATACGGCGGGAGTCCGCAAATGGTCGTTCTTCTATGAGAAATATGGATGCAAGTCGCTTACTGGTAAGTACTGCCGCAGTTTCTGTTTTCCACTTTACCATTTGACTTTGTCACTTATACGACTTGTATTGATGTCAGGGAGAGTGCAAAGGGTAAGGGCTCCTCCACTCACATTTTGTCAGCCGACGTCCTTCGATCGGCCCGTACTAGGGTCTGTTGTCCGACCTACAGCAAAGGCAGCTCAAATTGAATCTACAGCTATAGTCACGTGCACAGAAGTTGTTCTTCAATATGGGGCTCCAACTCCTGCTATCTACCCAATGGGGGAGTCTTTCTGTGCTGAGGATAGGGAAGGGCCATCAAAGATATGGCGAGTGTAGTCCAAAACGTCTCCATTAGTCGTGATATTTTCGGAGGAGGATCTCCCCTTGACTGAGTCTGAGATGGGAAACAATGTTAACCCGTCTACAGAGGTAGAGCAAGTTACCATGGGTATCCTATCGACAGAGAATTCAGTTGTTATGACTGACCAACAGACTACTACAATGGGGAGTCAGGATCCCGTGGCCGCTGTTGTTACTTTGGGCGGACCCGTATCTTTCGGGCCGGGTCGTGCTTCTTTCCTGGCCGCATAAAGGGGGAAAGGTGTCGTGGTTGATGACTACGAATCTGAGTCTGATCTTGATCCTGATGACGTAAGGATGTTCCAAGAGGGCCTTACTTATACGGTGGTACATGCAGGAGGACCGTCTCGTATTCTTGAAATCCCGTTGGATATTAATCTTCAGGGGGATACGGAGGACCTGGTGCCACAATTTGACCTTCTGTGTTCTTCTACCGAGAGTGAGGCTTTCCGGGACGTACGTGATGTTGATTTGATGCATGAAGTGGCCGCTATGGGCCCGAGGGTAAGTTTCTCCTTAATTTTACTTTCTTTTCATTTTTGGCGATCTTAACCTTAACCAACCTTTTTGTCTTTCAGACTACATGGTGGAGATTGAAAGTGCTCGTAGGGTCGATACTCGGGCAAGAATTTTTCTAATGATGTTAGAGAAGTATCGGCGCTACTGTAACAAGTGTCGTGAGATGCACGAGCCGTTGAGGGTGAGCGCTGGTAATCAATCTCTCGGCGAGGAGCTGGAGAAGCGGGACCAGGATTTTGTGTAGGCAGTTCGTAGGAGTATCATTTTCGAGGAGCAACTTAGTAAAAGACAAAGAGCTTGAGTTGGGAAAAGGGGTTTCCGTGGAGTGCAAGTATCTCCAAGCAAAAGTATGGTCGATGCAATCCGAAATAGATCGGAATGCCATTAGGGTCGTGGCGATGAGTGTGGATTGGATGGGAATGTTGGCTGAGCTGGAGAGAAAGGACTCCTGATTGGAGAATATCGCGAGTGCCTGGTTTTCGAATTCGGTAAGGGCAACGACCTTAGAAGACACTATCCGCATTCTTCAATTCGAGCAGGAAGTCAAAGAGGGCCATGAAAACACTGAGGGAAGCGAGGCTCGAAGCGCGTATTGGTGAAATTGATCGGGAAGCTTCAACTGGGATCAGGTCGCTGCTCTTGAGGCCGGGAAGGTGCAATTGTTGGCCTAATTTGAATCTGCCTCCCCTGCTGTTCCCCGTCATCTGCACGAGCTCTAGGTACACATCGAAGCCCAGCGGGACATATATAAGAGTTTGTGGGAAGTGGGTAATATTTCTGAGGCCGCATATGAAAGAGCACGGGCGAAGGGAGAGGCTCATGTTAACTATGGATATGGTCCTACCAAGCCGGAGGTCGATGAGGATGCTGATACTGAAGAGGGACTTCTTGGAGATGGTGATGAGGAGGATGGAGGTGATGACACCAAGTGAAAGAGTTATTTATCTCTGTTTGTGTTATTCTCTTCTTCATTTTTTGTTGTTTCTGTTTTTATATTTTCTTTAGGACTTGAACGGTTTTAGCCGTGTGTAGTTTGCGGCTATTTGCGCAACTGCTTTAAATGAAAAGAAGTTCTCATCGGCGTATGTCTTTTGCACTTCTCTTCTTTTTTCTTTACATAACTTTGGTGTGAAATTTCGGATTTCCATATGGTGTATTCCTAATTTTTAGGGAATTTAATCTCAGCCGGACTGAGTAAGACTTCATCGTGTGAGTCCGGATGGAGTCTCGTTTGATCTGACTATTTCGGAGAGGTCGACAGGTGACTTATTGCTTTGAGCAGATTCACTCTTGATTCAAAACAAGATTATATAACGTATTCATTATATTGGACGAAGCCAGTCATGACTTGGGTCGTTCAGGCGGGACCAAACTATCGTTGGTTCGGGTGAAGTCACTTTTCTTTTTGGTGATGGCCCTTGGCCGTAGGGGCATTATCTCAAACTGTCATTGAAATATTAACCCACTATCATTCGATCGAGGTCGAACTCTTCTTTTTGGCGATATCCCTTGGCCTTATGGGTGTTATTAGGGCTGTACATGAGGCGGTTTGGTTCGGTTTTTTATTAAACCAAAATCAAACAAATTATGTCGGTTTACTAAATTCATAATCAAATCAAACCAACATAAATTCGGTTTTTTTGGTTTCGATTTTTGTCAATTTTTTAATTTTTTTTTCGATTTTCCTTTTTAGTTATATTATTCTTGAAAAAGAGATCAAATAATCACTAATTATCCGCATGATTACTATTTTTCTTAATAATATATGAGGAATACCAATTATTCATATAAATCATAATTCCAAGACCTTCCATAATAGAAAATGACAACAAACATGTCGCAAAGCAAAGCACTATAAACTTGATAAACCTCAACACTAAAATAATCACCAATTATGTGAGCAAGATGACAAGCAGGAAGCTCGTGTGATGTGGGGGAAGGGTTTTCAATATTTGGGGTTCTTTGATTTTGGAATTGGAACATAGGAAAATTATGAATAATCTATTTTATTGTTTTTTTTGTCTTGTTGGGTTTTAGTTTGGGCTTAATATTTAGGTTATGTAGATAGAATCTACTTAATGGATAGCGAATTTACAAGCCCACAAATAAATAATATCTCAAGACATTGAAAACTATAAAATAGTTTAGAAAATACTTACAAATTAGATTTTAATGATTATTTTTTATGTACAAAATTTTTAAAATTTATTTATATATAACGTCGGTTTGGTTTAGATTCGGTTTGACTTATTTTTTGTTAATACCAACCCAAACCAAGAGCGATCGATTTTTTATTTTCCAACACCAAACCAAACCACAAGTCAGTTTTTTTCTTCGGTTTGACTTGGTTCGTCAGTACGGTTTGGCTTGATGGTTTGGCTTGTACACCCCTAGGTGTTATTTCAAGCTTTTGTCAAAACGTTAACCCGTCGTTCTTTGATGGAGGTCGAACTCTTTTCTCTAGTGATGGCCCTTGATCTTGTGGGTGTTATTTCGAGCTTTCATCAAAATGTTAACCCGTCATTATTTGATCGAAGTCGAACTCTTCTCTCTAGTGATCACCGTTTGCCTTATGGGTATTATTTCGAGCTTTTGTCGAAATGTTAACCCGTCGTTATTCAATCGAGGTCGAACTATTTTCTCTAGCAATGGCCCTTGGCCTTATGGGTGTTATTTCTAGCTTTCATCGAAATGTTAACCTGTCATTATTCGATTGAGGTTAAACTCTTCTCTCTGGCGATGGCCGTTGGCCTTCTGGGTGTTATTTCGAGTTTTCATCGAAATGTTAACCCGTCGTTATTCGATCGAGGCCAAACTTTTCTCTGTGGCGATGGACCTTGACCTTATGGGTGTTATTTCAAGCTTTCATCGAAATGTTAACCCGTCATTATTCGATCGAGGTCGAACTCTTTTCTCTGGCGATGGCCCTTGGCCTTATGGGTTTTATTTCAAGCTTTCTTTTAAATGTTAACCCGTCATTATTCGATTGAGGCCGAACTCTTATCTTGTCTATGGCCCTTGGCCTTTTGGGTGTTATTTCGAGCTTTCGTCGAAATGTTAACCCGTCGTTATTTGATCGAGGTCAAACTCTTTTATCTAGTGGCCTGATGGGTGTTATTTCGAGCTTTCATCGAAATATTAACCCGCTGTTATTAGATTGAGGTTGAACTCTTTTCTTTGGCGATGACCCTTGACCTTATGGGTGTTATTTCAAGCTTTTATTAAAATGTTAACCATCGTTATTCGATCGAGATTGAACTCTTCTCTTTGGCGATGTCCCTTGGCCTTATGGGTGTTGTTTCGAGCTTTCGTCAAAATATTAACCCGTCGTTATTCGATCGAGGTCAAACTTTTCTCTTTGGCGATGACTCTTGGACTTATGGGTGTTATTTCGAGCTTTCGTCAAAATGTCAGCACGTCGTTATTCGATCGAGGTCGAACTCTTTTTTCTGGCGATGGCCCATGGCCTTATGGTTGTTGTTTCGAGCTTTTGTCGAAATGTTAACCCATCGTTATTCGATCGAGGTCAAACTCTTTTCTCTGGCGATGGCCCTTGCTCTTATGTGTCTTATTTCGAGCTTTTGTCTAAATAGTAACCCGTCGTTATTCGGTCGAGGTCAATCTCTTTTCTTTGGTGATGGCCCTTGGCCTTATGGGTGTTATTTCAAGCTTTTGTTGAAATGTTAACACGTCGTTATTCGATCGAGGTCAAACTCTTTTCTTTGGGGATGGACATTGGCCTTATAGGTGTTCTATCGGGCTTTTGTCGAAATGTTAACTCATTGTCATTCGATCAAGGCCGAACTCTTCTCATGCCCCTTGGCCTTATGGGTGTTATTTCGAGCATTTGTCGAAATGTTAACCCGTCGTTATTCGATCTAGGTCGAAATATTTTCTCTAGCGATGGCCCTTGGCCTTATGGGTGTTATTTCGTGCTTTCGTCGAAATGTTAACTCGTCGGGTATTCGATCTCGGTCGAACTCTTTTCTCTGGCGATGGCCCTCGGTCTTATGGGTGTTATTTCGAGCTTTCGTTGAAATGTTAACCCGTCGTTATTCGATCGAGGTGGAACTCCTCTTTTTAGCGATGGCCCTTGGCCTTATGGGTGTTAATTTGAGCTTTCGTCGAAATATTAACCCATCGTTAGTCCCATTTTTTAGGGCTTTCGGATGTCTTCTGGGGGAGTACTAGTTTCGCTTAACCCATATCTCCTGGGTGAGTCCCAGTTCGCTTAATTTGGTCTGTATTTGGAGAATTTGATGCCGTAGAGTATTTGAACGTTGTTATCTTGCTAATATTCGTTTTATGCATATACTGGAATTTCTCCGTTTGGCCCCTTCGCCGTTCAGCATGGAGGGATCGCCGTTAAGCAGAGCGACGAACTGTCTTTTGAATTTGGTGACGTCTCCCCCTTGCTTCATTTGAGACATCACTGTGAGAGCCCAATCGGTACAACACCGGGGTTAGGAGAAGGAGTACGACTTGGGGGATGTCATTTCTCAAAAGTTGAAGTATTTGAGATGGGTGATATTCAAGTTGTTTCGTAATAGTTCTTCCACTCTCCAGTTGAAGTGCTTCTCTATTCGCTTGCCCACGTGGCACTTATGTTCCTGTTTAAGCAAATCAGCATAAGGTAAATCGGGATGAAATTTTCCTTACCTCGATCCGATGAGTCGATGAACGGGGTTAGCCTTATGGCATTGTTCACTCTGCCTGGTATTTCACTGGTTGATGGAATGGTGGTTTGTGGATTCAGTAGCCGTATTCGGCCTTCTTTTTCTTCCCTTTTTTTAATATGTCCTGACTTTGCGTGGGTTGGGTTTGTGGATCATGTGGCACGTGGGTCATCCCACAAGATGTGCCCATTCTATTATGGGGTTCGCATAACAGGAATTGCCTTTTCTTGCAAGCTTTGCGTGGATGTTGGTTGTAACGTCTGCTTCTATGTAGCATCATGCTCCGGATTAGCATATGAGGTTTACTTACAACTCTTTTTGGTGGATGGTTATGTTTCACCGGTTTTGGATCTGAAGGAGATTAGGAAATTTGGCTAAGAAATTCCCACAGACGGCGCCAATTTGTTTGACCAAAAGATATCAAAACTTTTTTTATTAAATCAATTAATGATAATGATGAGGTAAATCTTAGTCAAGCATAATAGATGTGAAAGTATGTCGCAAGATAATGAATGAAAAAAAGGGGAAAAATTAAAAGTGGCGATCAATCTTTATTGATTCCTTCTTTACAAGATTGAGAGGATCTTCAGTTTGTATCCTTTTTCAAGAGACATTGTAGGAGAAAGAATTAAAAAAATCCCCTTCTCTTCGAGAATTCCCCCTCTATGTAGTTTTGGGATTCTTTTTGTACTCTTTGTCCGATGTGCCCTCATGCTACGATCTTTTCCGTCGTTGTTTGAATATTATTTTTAACTTAACGTACGATGTAGATGCTTGAGCTTAATTGGGTCGTGGTGATTCTCGCTATCTCACCACCTAGGTGGGGTCCCAACTGGGTCGACTATTATGGTTAGATTTTGACCTATACAAGGCTGAGTCCTCGTATATATAATTCTCTATGGACGAGGATTATCTCTGTATATAAAGGCCAGTAGTTCACCAAATATGGCATATACCGTCTTGATGTCTCAAATAATAATCATATAACGTTAGTCGATATATAAGCCATCTTTAACAGATCGAATGATCACCTGAATACTGACTATTTTCAAATTTCCCCGGTGTGTTTTTACTATGCATCACCCGGAGTTTTGCCTCAAACACTTTTTAAATAATTAAAATGTTAATACTCGTAACACTTATTAATGTATTATTCGTCATAGCTAGGTTCCAAGCAAGTCCTTAAAGCCACGATCATTTTGGTTTGTTCTTTTAAACGCGTATCATGGTAGGCGGTGCAATATATTTCTAAGTATTTTCTTGATCTCAATCATAAGCTTCTGTCACTGAGTTCCAACATAGCTTTACACAAAAAGGGAAAAAAACTAATGCAGTTCCAATGATAGCAGAATTTACTTTACTCAAAGTAAAAGACATAATAAGTGCATTGGACTTATAATTTTAAGATTTCACTTGGTAGGGACGTAGTATGGATGGTCCTCAGGTTGTGACGGGGCCTGGTGTTACTCTCTTATATATTGAGTTAGAAAGTAAAGGCCCAGCCCACAACTCTATACTGGACCTTGTTTCTGAAAAAGAAAAAGAAAAAGAAGAAAAGAAACTCCCATCAAATAGCTAGTTAGATGCATTCCGCTTTATTAGCGTAGCTTGAGAGAATTTCTTTCTATTTTTTTCCCAGCACCATAAACCACTTGAGATGGCTCATTTGAATGAAAATATCTGTATTCGCTTTTTATCTTCTTTGCTTCTTGAAAAGGACAGCTGAAAACACCATCTGTGTTTATAGTTAACTCATCACTTATCTCTATTTGACATTCGGCACTCTCTGCTAAAACCAACAAAAAAGAGAGCCTTATTCTTATTAAAAATGGACAGGTTATATTCTTGTGCTTTAGACTGATGTGATTCATCAATCCTAAGACAAAAAATGTAGCTAGTGCCCACTGACACGGTAGTTTACGAATTTGATTATTAGTTCAGTTATTGATGATTTGTCGATAAGTGATGTGCGGCTATAATTCATGGATTTTGCACATTATATGCTTTGCGTTTTACATGCTTTAATGTTAAAATATACCTTCTTTGAGTGTAATGGAGGCTATTTTATGTGTAGGTGCATCGGAAATGAAAGTAGAGCTAAAGGAATACTTAAACGTCGAAAGTGCGCTCGAGAACGGTGAAAAGGAGAAGCCGGGCAAAAGCCAGCTCGACCAGGCTTTATCCAGGTGAGGCGAGCTTAAAGCTAGGCCTAGGCTGGTTTTATCCAGGCAAGGCTAGCTTTATCCAGGCGAGGCCAACTTAAAGTCAGGCCTAGGCTAGCGTTATCCAGGCGAGGCCAGCTTAAAGCTAGGTCCAGTCCGAGTTTTAAAGGTTTTAATTGTTTTTCGGTTTGATTAAGAGTTGACCTACAAGTTTAGGGCTTTTCCTACACATATAAATAGACCTAAAAATGCCACTTTTGAGGGGGACATACTTTTGACACACTTTAGACCTAAGGAGAGCGCGGAGCCGCCGTGGTGGCCGGAGATTCGACCTAAGGAGGCAAGAACACACTAGGAGCAAGGCGGAGAATTCTTCTATGAGTTTTTCACTTCTTTCCTCCTATTTCCATTATTAGTTTTGAATTCTAGTATTGTAGTTTTGCATACTATTATGAATAACTAATTTGTTACCTAGAGTTTTGATGGAACCTTTTGGAGGATGATTTTCCTATTATGTTAATATAGATTTGCTGTAGTATTTTCTTTATTTGTTCAACTACGATATTATTGTGGTTAGTTAAAGAGCTCTCAATCGACTGTGCCTATTTGGTGTGTATTACTCGGGAGAGAGTGCATACTTAGGTAGTTGTTGAACAGCATCACTCCTAACGTATACGAGGGATCAATACAGAGGGTTTAAAGGTGGGATTAGGGATAACGAAACCTTGGGTGCGATCCGAGTGAGCCGTACTTAATGTCAGCTAGCGTAATTCGGGAGAATATGTCTAGTAAATTATGGTAATTACTCGGTAGAGAGTTACGACAGTCAGAACGCTCATGATCGGTAGAGAATACTTAGGCAAATTTATAAAAAATGTAGCGTGAAGGATTCCGACAATTGGGAAAATCATAACTCTAGACCTCCTTAATCTTGTCTCTAATCCTTAGTATTTGTAATTGTTAATCTACTAATTTAATTTGTTAGTTAATTAGATACAAGAATCTTAATATTTATAACTCAGGAATTGTTCGAGCTTGTCTTCTTAGTAATATGCAACAACTGTAGCTAAGCTTTAGTTCTCCGTGGGATTCGACTCCGGACTTGTAAACCGAATTACATTTGACACGACTGCTTAGCCCTTTTTATAAGGCATAGTTGGGCGTGATCAAATGTTGGCGCCGTTGCCGGGGAGCTAACGGTATAGTTGTAGGTGTACATATTTCTAGGTTGCAAGTTTGAACTTTTATTTTTGTTTTCTTGTATTTGATTATTTTTTGTTTTTTTTTTTTTGACTTGAGAGACATGGTATCTTGGAATTATGAGAATTTTGATATTGGTATTTCTACTTTTGATCCTACTTATGCATATTGTGGAGGAAACCACCCATGGCAAAATTATCAAAATTTTTCGAGAGCGAGTTATGTGCACCAACTCAATCTTATATGCGGAATGTGTGTGATATATGTGGTGGTAAGGATGATCACTTTCATGGGTGTGCTTATATTTCTTATCTTCCCTCAACCCCTTACTTTGATGGTTCTTCTTTTTCTTGTGAGGATAACAGGAACAAAGAACCTAGGGAAGCTGACCTAAAGGAGATTAAAGATATATTAAAGTGCCATGTGGAACAATATGACGAGAAACCACGGCAGATACAAAGCCAAGAGGTAACTATTCACAACTTGAAGGCTCAAGCGAATAAATTAATTGAACCTTGTAAAGCGCAACAGGTTAAAATTATGGATAGTAGCCAATATGAGCATGAATTAGCTGCAAAAATTGCTATTATACTGGAGGATTTAAAAAAATACAGGGAGGAGCTAGAGGAGAAGATCAGAGCAGAACACCAAAAATAAATGGAACTAGATTTGAGGATGCTGATGTCGTAGAAGAGATACTAGAGTCAACCAAGGATATTGAAGATACATATTTAGTTGACTCTAGTGTCATTAGTGTTAAGGATGTTGACAATCCCAATGTTTATGTAGTTGAGCGCATTGGTCCACACTTCAAGCATTTTTCTATATTATGTTTGGATGATGATATGGAAATAGAGTCGTCCGAGCCACTTGAGTTGTCAAGGAGTAAGGAACAAGATGCCTACATTTTGGAATTCTTCGTGCCAGAAAGTCGGAAATATACATCTCATCCAAAGGCCAAGAAGTGCAGAATACTATATTATTTTATTGGGCCAGTCAGATTCGTTTTACCACCCCAGGAGCATGATCACAGAGCAGAAGCAAAACTTGGGGTCCAATTCGCAGGTTCAAAGTGGAGGCAGAAAGTGATTCGCGTCGTGCCGCGACGTTAAATCAAGCGCTTGTTGGGAGGCAACCTAGCTTTACTGTTTTCTTTTATTTTTTTATTTTTATTAAATGTTTAATTATATTATTTTTTTAGTATCAATCTTTGATTTTCTAGGAGCATGGAAAGAAAAGCTATTGGAAGGATGCAACAGCAAACCAGATAGTTGGAACTAAGTGTGAGGTACCCGCACGAATGACCAAGCCTGGGAGAAGTTTGAGTACCCCATGAACTGCTAGTGCTTCGGTATTTGGCCTACCAGGGAGTTTCTTTTACCCTCTTATTAGTTATGGTGTGCATTGGGGACAATGCATAATTTTAAGTGTAGGCTGAAGAGATTGTCCGGGTGACTTGTATGATATTTTAATTGTGTTAGTCTAATTGAATAATGCTATTTTTTTAAAAAAAGATTGAATTTTGCCCGATGATGGATCTATTAGACAATTTTCTTGAGGGATTTAAGTCTAAAAAAAATTTTTTTTTGTAGGTAGTGTAGTAATTCTCCCTTGGTTTTTCTTTGGGTCGCAGTTTTCTTTCAAGGGTTTTGTTTGAATTGAGTGTAGTTAAATTTTTTTTTTAGGATTAGGAGCTAGGGTGAGATGAATTTAATTGCAGTTATATCTCTTAACTTTGTTATGCCTTCAGAATAGAGAGTACTTTGGTTGTGACGCATAGGCTCAGTTTTTGACTCTTGTAGAAGTACCTTGTATGACCTTAATTTGCTTAACTACTTTGACTAGAGTGTCTTGGTGATCCAATCTTGAGTGATTCATGTGCCATTTGCGTGTAAGGTTTGTTGTGCTTTTTGTTCAGTCTTGAAAGTGTTACAGTCGTTTCTTTATTGAACCATATATGTATATTTTTTTCGTCTAATTGTTATGTAATGTAGTTTACCCCTTTGAGCATGTATTCCTATTTTTTTGAAACTACATTACAAGCATTACCCTATTTGAACCTTTCATCTCTCATGAGTAGGGGTGGCAAAATCGTTAAAAGAAAACAATTAACCACCTATATTATCCACTAAAAAATGGGTTGGACAACGAACTTTTTTAAAATGAGTCAAATATATATAAGAACCATATTATCCATTCAGAAAATGGATAACCAACGAGTAACCAATGGATAACCAATGGGTCGAACTTTTACATTTATAAAGCCTCAAATTGGGGGATTCCTCAAGTTAGAGAGATTAAGAATTCTCCCAAAAGTGATTATATTCAAGAATTTATGGATAATATGGTTACCCATGTTATCCGCTGATTAACCCATTTTTTTATCTATATTAAATGTGGGTCGGGTCGGATAATTGATGTATTTTTTTATTATTCGTTTTCGACCCGAAACATATCCGACCCCACCCGCCTGTTTGCCACTCCTACTCATGAGCACTTTAATTGTTATGAACTTTGTAAAAGTTAAAGTGTGGGGTGGTTGGTTTGGCTTTTGAGTGGAACTAATGAAATAAGGAGAAATATGCATTGTGCTGAAAAAAAATGTAAGAGCCACTTAAATTGAAAAAAAAAATAAAGAAAAAAAAAGTTATATTGTTGTGAAAAAAAATTTCCTTGCTAAGTGATGACTCTTGATGTAAGTGTGCTTAAAGAAGGATGGAGTAATAGACATTGATGTGAATGTGAAGTTTTGGTTTAACATAACTATGAGCTTAAATGTTAAAGTATATGTATTAAAGTACTAAGGGAGGTGTAATCACTCTTATATCCAATTAATGTATTCTACCCGACCCGTTGCCTACATTACAACCAATTAGTGTCCTACTTGATCCTAGACCGAATGAGCTCGATTAGTAGAGTAGTACACTACGGGTAAGCCTATGGTGCATCTTTTGTGGCAATATGAATGTTATTTTTTAGAGTGAGTAAATTCTTTCTATCTTGAGTTCCTAATTGTTCTTAAATTTTATTGAGTGGAACTACTCTCTTTTATTGTGTGAGGGCATTTATTCATGAAGGAAAGGTAATGTGGTTGACCTCGAGGTTAGAGTAAATAAGTGAATTGTGAATAAAGCATGGTGTTTGTGAGTCGACTATTGAGGCGAGGATGTCACGTCTGTGTGCTTAAACTATTTTAAAGATTCTTGGCATAATGAGTTAAGGGAATTACATAATATGTTATGTCTATAAGTGTAATATGATTGCTCAAGCACGAGCAAATGTTTAAGCGCGGGGTATATACAAGACTTAGCAGTATTAATATGCACGACATTGGACATCGCATTTTTAAAACAAGATTATTATGTTCTTTCAGGAAATTGTGTTACTTAAAAGGACGTATAACTTCTCATAAAACAGACGTGTTGAATTTCACTTCTTAATTTATAAAGACATGACTGTTTATGAACAAATTCCATTGTTAGATCATAAGTAGTAGGACCAAAGACTATTAATGACATGCCGTAATATGTAGCTCGATGAGTTGTCGAATAGATAATGAGCATGAATCACAAAAAACACAGAAAACAAAACTAGTGAACTCTTCGGTATTGCTAACTATATATAGAAGGGAAAATGACCAATTCTACGTTTAAATTATTTTGAAATAGAACAACTTTGTCCTCCTTTTAGTTATCGACCCAAAATTAGTGTTACCATTTTTGACCAATTAGCGCACTTAGTGCAGAGACAAGTATCCATGTAAAGAGAGTGATCAAATTATGTACTGCTAAAAACACAGAAATTAGCGATGGATAAATTCTGTAGCTAAACAGAAAAAATTGGTCGCTAATTTTATTTAGCGACACATTATCAAAAAATTCTGTTAGCAACTAGCGATTTAGCGACGAATTTGGTAGCTAATTATTTTTTTTTTGGTAGTGTGCTTCTTATAATATTAACTTCGGGGTATGTTAAATTTGGTGTTCGAAGGTCATACCTCTGCGCTCCATGTAAGTCATAAGTTGCAATTTACTAGTATCTATTCAAGTTCATATAAATTGTGCATTTGTGCCTAAGGGTCGAAATCGTACAACTGGACTGCCTCAATTGATCTTATTATTGCAATCTATGGTTATTTTTCTTATACATTTCATCCCCATGACTCAACTTTTATTGGGGAAGTCGAAGGGCCAGGGAATGGAACTTTTAAGGGAGTTTTATAGCTTTACCCATAAAAATCAAACTAATTACCCTTGCCTACCCATTTATTTTTCTACCCATCAAATTAATTACCATTCATACCTATTACAATGTATGCGGGTGATTGCCTCTTCTTTTTTTCTCATTTTGTTTATGCTTTGCTTTTTTTTTTTTCTCCTTTTATGCTGTTTTTTATTTTCTTTTTCCACCATAATCTGATTCCTTCCTCAATTTTGGCTTTTTTCATTTTTTTCCATTTTCTTGTTTCGTTTCTAATTTCATTTATTTCTTTTTTTTTCTGCATGATTTACTTTTATTCACTTTTTTTGCTCTTCTTTATTCTTTTTTTTCCTGTGCAATAATAAAAATATAATTAATATAATAACTATTTGTCGCCTTTTTTTAAATATAGTTGATATATATATATATATATATATATATATTGTCTTACTTTTTCTCATTTTCTTTTTCTGTAGATTTAAAAGATGATAACCCAGCACACTAAGCACCCACTATGATTTCATAATCTAATTAGTTCATAGTATATTTCAATGTAAGAAACACGACTATAAAAAGAGATTAAAGTATATATATTGTGAATTCACCATATCTTTTGTAAAAAGTTATCTATGCACATGAAGTAAATTGTCCATTGCATTTGACTTTTTCTCGCTTCTTTGTTCTTTTTACTACCTTACTTTGGCATTAGTGCATTTTCTTTATTTTCTACCTTTATGGTACATTAATGTTTATTTTTATTTTTATTTTCTATGCAAAACTCACTCAAATTAGCAAGATCGTACACTTAAAATTTGAGGATATTATATGTATACATGAGTCTTTATAATCAGATGAAAAATTATGTGCGCACACACGCTAATTATATATAAATAGGAGTCTTTGTCCAAAATCCTAAATTTTTGAATGAGATATAAAATTTGAGAGAAAAAACATACTTATCACAACAATTGCCTATAACTAAAAACTATTGCATAACATAATCTATGTCCATCGGCACAAAAAATTCTTAGCACTGCAAATCATGTTCATATAAATAATTCTAGAATAGAAATCACTTAAAAATGTAGATAAAACAACCAATAAAATATCCAAACTACCATATGATACCAATATGGCATATAACTATACCAACATGGTATACAGTTATACTGGTAAATTTTCGGTAACTATGTGACTATATTACTATTACACAACACACATGCGTAAAGAGAATAGTAAAAAAAAATAGCATATTAATATAATAAAGTATTTCAAGATACTATTATTAAAAGAAAATTAAATAGTGTACCAATTAAATACAATTAATATAACCAAAAAAAGATTCAACTAACATATGATACCAATATAGTATATAGCGATACTAATAGGGTATATAGTTGTACGGGATCGTTCAACAACCGCATATAACTATAAAAACTAATACATAATACACAAAATCTATGTCCATATGTACAAGAAAATCCAACACAGCAAAATATGATCATATAAATCATTTCGGAATAGAATTCATTTAAAAATATAGCTAAAACAACAAAAAAAATATTCCAACTACTATATGATACCAATATGACATATAATTATACCAGTAGGGTATACAGTTCTACTAATCAATTCCAGGCAACTATATATGACTATACTACTATTACATAATACACATGCATAAGGAGAAAATCAAAACATAGTGTACACATATTAATATAATAATATATTTCAAGATATTGTACTATAATACTATTATATAAAACAAACGCATAAAGAAAAAATCAAAATGATTACATAATACATATGCATAAAGGAAAATTAAAAAATTCAAGATATTGTACTATTCTACTATTACTAAAGAAAAATCAAATAATATACCAATTAAATGTAGCTAATACAACCAAAAAATATTCGAACTAACATATATACTAGTTTAGTATATGAATATACCAACATAGTATACAACTGTACGTAAAGAATTTAAAAAAGATTTTTTTTTAATTCAATTATTAAACTTAAATAATATTAGCTGTCACATAATCTAATTAACTCAATTTTGCGCGTCATCGATTATACTAAAATTTAGATATGTTATAATAATATACCATATATCATTTTGAAATGGAGAATAAATCAATAAAAATATTCAATGGACAAGCACATCCTATTATGAAATGAGAAAGATAGAAGAAAAACTTTTATTCATATTTGAGAAGACAATAAAAGAGAAAATAGATTGGGACAATTAATGGGGAAAGAGAAAATAGATTGGGGCAATCACGTGACCCGGGATTAGAAAGGAAGGATTTTGAAAATAGGTAGTTCGGGTACTTTAGATTGCATAGGTACACTGGTAATACAAATTGGAATGGGCATTAACGGGTAATTAAAATTGCCTGAATAGCCATTTAGGGTAATTTTCCCAACTTTTAATCCTCTTTCACATCAAAATGTCACATCCCCTTAGTTTGATATATGCTAGAGTTGCTCTAATTGGATACAAGTGTTGGGATATTTTCGAAAATTTAAACAAATGCCTTTCCATGTAGTATTCTTTGGACAAATGTCCTTCTATGTGGCATTCTTGCATGAGAAATTGAAGACTCTTGTCATACTCTAGGCTTATCTTTTTACCTATAAATAGGCCTTCAAAATAGCCATCAAGCATCAACACATTTTGTTTTACCTCTTTAATTTGTTCCTCTTACCTTCCTTTTCTTTCCTCCTTAAAACATTTGTAGTCTACTTTGTTTGTTTCCTCTTTTAAATAACTGAATTTGTAATTCAATATTTTGTTGATTCCTGTATCCTTCCTGTACGCTGTGAAATCAGAGGGCTCGATTTCCCGCCATCAAGCCATCCCGGGGAGGTACCTCGAGACCCCGAGGACATAGAGCCACCTTGGGAAGCTATCTCGAGACCACGATGATATGAAGCCACAAATTAGGCCTCTCCTTCGAGGCTTGTCAAGGTCCTAGTCGTGGCCGAGATAAAGACAAAAAGGGAAGCTCCCAAAACACGCGGTTGAGTCTGATAAGGCTGGCCTATCTCTAGCCTATGCAGGGGTGTCGAGTCAAGCCATCACATCTTCATATTTTATGAATTAAATATACATGTATTTCGAGTTTCCCCTCCTATATAAAGGAGATTCGCCCTACCTTGAAAGGGACTGATGTTGCTCCACTTCTCCACAAATGCAATAATATCTCTCTCTCTCTCTTTCTCTCTATCTCTCTTTCTTCTAATTGTCTATCTTCATCGGCCTCAAGGTCGCCTTAGCATTTTATCGTTTTCTCATTTGTTCTTCGTTACTTTGCTCAAAATTGATAATATAGAGCATTGCTTAGCTATATTTTTTCCGGTTATGCCCTTTCCAACTATCCTTGATAGCTCGGATAGGCTCGAACCTCGGCCCCGAGGTGTCTGCTGGCTGGTCTTACTCCCGAGCAATAGCCCCCTACTGGTTCGATTACTGCCTTGTTTAACTCGCTTTTCGTCATTATAATTCACGTTTTAGCACTAACTTCCCTAACAAACTAGCTAGGGAATAGAGCATGTATTTTTAGAATCCTACTTACAAATTTAGTTGTTGTTACCATTTTCACGGTAAACACTCCCAAATGGAGATGGGCTTGTATAATCTTGGGGAAATATTTCACATTGCTGAAATAGTTTCTTAGGACAGTGCTCATCACGGCTAAAGCCAATTAGTGTATCTGCTCACAAATAATATTATTTCAATATTATTATTGTAATTTTTCGTGTCATTTCCCTAACGATAAGTGCGGAACAAGAGAATTCTTCACCTTTCATTTTGAACCACCAAGAAAACACAATCTGGATATTTCATAGGTGGAGAACTTCTTTAAATAAGAAACTATTTTTATAGAAAAAGAAATGTATGTGGCCGACATGGGTGTCCATAAGAGTGGGATAATCATAACAAAAATACAATGGAACCATTGGTTTTGTTCAGTTGTTTTTTTGTTAAATCATTTTTATTATTTGCTGTTTGGAGAACCTATCCAGATTTAGACGTAAATACGTTATATATTTGTTACTTTTCCACATGCTTTCCTCAAAGAGGCTTGTTGTCTATCAACCATTTCATTTACAAGTATGCATTCGTATACGAGTTACTATTATATATATGCTAAATACTATCACTATTTTAAAATGCAAAATCCGGATACGGGAGATGCTAACTTTAAAACCTTAACATATATAAAAATGACTTGTCTAGATTGTAAGTCTTGCGTAGATCAAGGGTATTATTAAATTAAAAGTTCTGCCAAAGTTTGGAGTTTAAGATAGGAGATATAAATATTTGTTTCAATTTGCAAACATTTATTTCATTACTAATATTGATTATTGGAAAATAACTCAATAAATCATTATTTCTCCCTCGCCAAACTTAAAGACAAGTTCTCTAATTCCTTTCATCGATTTTTAGCTCTAATTACTCCATTAAGTGGTAATGGATAACTATGTAGAACGACTGATTATGATGACTTTCAATCATATATGAAAATTATGTGCTGGACATACATTCACTCTTTAAAGCGTATTTTAGCTGAGCTTATAAGTTGATTAAATTATCTTATGTACAATATTTTACTTGTCTATGTATTTGGCAAAATTTTCAAAGCATTTTGTAAAACTCAATTATACGGTCAATGGCTGAATCCCAATATATAACATTAACCTAAATGCAGTTTCAATGATGAGAGAATTTATTTTAGTAAAATATATACTCATAATTAAGGAGTATTGGTTCAATGTCCCTATACCCCAACACTTGTAGATTTCTCTTGGTGGGGACTATGACTGGTCCTCAGGCTTTGATGTGATCTATTGTTAGTTTACTCTCAAATTGAGTTAGAAAGTAAAGGGCCGAAAGCCTATTTGGTCAATGCCCAACTCTTTTTGAGTGTTTCTTAATTGTTTAGTGAAATATGATGTGAGACAAAAGTACAAGTTGCCACAAGTGTATTTCAACATCTTCCACCATCTCCCTATTCAAGGGGACTGGGGGCATCAAACCTAGATATCAAGTAACATTTGTAAAGATCCCAAGAATACTTCTAACTATGATTTGACCAAAAGTTTGTTGCGGCCAAACGCACACGCAAGTATATGCGGTCGTCAAATAATAAAGTAATGAGTAGACTATCGTTCACACAGAGACTTAAGATTAATTCTTGACTAAACCAAACTCAACCGAATTATCTACTCAAGAGATTTTTTTTCAAAATGTGTAGGTGACTAATAATAACAACCAAAGAAACTATCATACAATTAAATAAACTAGAGATCGAATTAAACACGTAGGCAATTTTAGATTAAAACTAATAGGAGAAAATATTCCAGGATTATAGGTTAGCCAATAATCTTGTTGTGACGAGCTGGCCAGTCGTCTTAAGAATTAACGCCTAATCTCCTATCAGCCGCTTCCCGCGACTCTATTTGTGCTATTTTGTTTTGCCAGAATGTTTGATTTTAATTTTTGGAGAGTTTTGGGACACTTAGTCCCTAAATGAAAGCTTAAGTGTTGGAAAGTTGGCTGTGGTCAGAACAGTGTGAAGACGACCCCGGTATGGAAATCCGATGGTCTCGTTAGCTCGGTTAGGTAATTTTGGGGTTAGGAGCGTGATCGGAATGCGTTTTGGAGATCCGTAGATAATTTAGGCTTGAAATGCCGAAAGTTGAATTTTTTAAGTTTTTGGTCGGATAGCGAGATTTTGATCCGAGGATCGGAATGAAATTCCGAGAGTTGCAGTAGCTTTCTCATGTCATTTGGGATGTGTGTACGAAATTTTAGGTCATTCGGACGAGGTTTGATAGACTTTTTGATCGAAAGTGTGTTTTATAGAGTTTTTGAAAATTTAGGCTTGAATTCGATGAACAATAGGTGTTTTGGTGTTGTTTGTAGCGTTTCGAAGGTTGGAGCAAGTTTGAATGATGTTTTAGGCTATGTTGGTGCCTTTGGTTGAGATCCCAGGGGCCTCGGGTGTATTTTCGGATGCTCAACGTATCATTTTAGTTGTTAAAAAGTTGCAGATTTTTGTTCAGCTGTTGCAGAGTAATTTTATCCTTCGCATTCGCCAGAGGACCTTTGCGTTCGCGAATAATCAGTTGAGGAAGGTGAAGTTTAAGCCTTCGCTTTCGCGAGAGTGGGACCGCGTTTGCGAAGGGCTAAGGGTTTTTGCACTGCGTTCGCATGGGTACTGTTGCGTTCGCACAGAAGAAAATGAGTGGCTGAGTTTTCATTAAATTTAATGCATCGCGTTTGCGATCGTGAAGGCCTGCCTGTGCAAAGCATCACGCTCGCGATGTATATGACGCGTTCGCGAAGAAGGAAGAAACGGTCAAAGTTATTTTGTGCTTCGCGAACGAGGCTTTGACCGCGTTCGCGAAGAAGGAAATATCTAGGAAGAATGTTTAAGTTCAAAACCGAGGGTTTTGAGTTCATATCACAAAATTAGCATTGGAAGCTCGGTAGGAGGCAAATGTTAGAGAGATTTTCGAAGAGAGTTTGCGGGTAATGATTCTTAACTCCTTTCTGCATGTAACCCATTAATCTAAACATGAATTCATCCTTTAATTTATGAAATTGTATGAAAATTGGGGAAAAGTTCTTAGACTAAGAAATTGAGTTTTTGATTGGGAATTTGATGTCGGATTTGGATAATTTTGGTATGGTTGGACTCGTGAGAGTATGAGGTTTCTGAAAACATAAATTTTGCCTGATTTCGAGATGCGTGCGTAAGGGGAATTTTGGTTATTTTACCTAATTTCGCGTATTAGCTTAGAATTTAATTGTAGAATCAGTTACTTGAGGTGTTATTCATAATATGCAATTGAATTAATAAATTTGAGCCATTTGGTATCGGATAATCGTGGCAAAAGTATGATTTCGGGTTGATTTGAGGTTGTTCGAGGGAAGTGGCTTGCCTATCCTTATGTGAGGGACCTTCCCCTTAGGATATGATATTTGATAATTAAAATACCTTGTAAGGTGACAAGCGCGCACTTGAGCTAATTGTTGAAAACCCGATTTTACTTTAAGTATTTAAACCGAGTTTCCTTTTTCTACTGTATTATTCTACTGGCAAACTTAGCCTGTTGTTAGTTAGAAAAGCATGCCTAGTTGACTTAATTGCCTATTTGCTTAAAAATATCTTATTTGTATTATTTGCAACATGCTAGGCTAGAAATACCTGCTATACCATGATCTGGAATTTGAATTTAATTGTGTATTCTTCCTGTTGTTGCTCTATGTATACTTTGGGACTACGAGACGGTATCCCGGGAGCTTCCCCGACATATATATTGATCTGGACTATAGTGCAGGATACCAAGAGATCCCCGGCACATATAATCGAGATACCAAAAGATCCCTAGCATATATTGAGGATACCAAGATATCCTCGGGATACCAAGAGATCTCTAGCATATATTGAGGATACAAAGAGATCCTCGGAATACCAAGAGATTCCTAGAATATATTGAGGATACCAAGAGATCCTCGGGATACCAAGAGATCCCTAGTACAGATTGAGGATACCAAGAGATCCACGGGATAGTGAGAGATCCCCGGTTATTGTCCTTGTGATCGTTTTAGCCTCTGTTTCGGTTATTGCATTCCTTACTTTCTCGTATTAAATTTTTGTTGTTAGCTTGCAACTGAATTGCTTATCTTATCCTGTTATACCTTATATTTTATCTTACCTCAGTAGGTCCCTGACCTTCTTTGTCACTACTCAACTGAGGTTAGGCTTGACACTTACTGAGTACCGCTGCTCATAACCTTTTGCGCATGTTTTTCATGTGCAGATCCAGGTACTTATATCCATCCCTATCACCCCATGAGGTGGGGCAACTGCTTTAGTGACTTCGAGGTATATTTTCCGCGTCCGCAGATCGAGGAGTCCCTTTCTGTTCCTGCATTAGTATTTAGCTCTTCTGTATTCTTTGTTCTTATTAGACATTCCAGAGTTAGAGCTTTGTAATATTTCTTAGCCCGTGATTCATATGTATTGGTTTTGAGAAGTTAATTATTTTACATGCCGAGCGACATTTTATATATCGCTTATTTTGGTTATTTATGGTTTTTGATTATTTCTTCCGCAAGTTTTGCTTATGTTCCGCATTGTGAGGCTTACCTAGTCGTAGAGACTAGGTACCCTCACGACAATTCAGGGAGGGAAAATTGGGGTCGTGACAAGTTGGTATCAGAGCTCCAGGTTCATAGGAGTCATGGATCACAAGACGATTTATTAGAGTACGGAGACGTCTGTACTTATCTACGGGAGGCTATGTAACTGTTAGGAAAATTTCCACTTCTTGATTTTCTCATCGTGCGACTTGATTCCTTGAGGCTTATGCCCTTGTTTCCTTCCTACTAAATCTTACTCGACGCGAACCGCTTGTTATAAATTGAGAATTGAAGAATTTTAATGGTAGTACAGATGTGGTGTGGGATGTTTCTACTCGGTTCATGATTAAGAGATATGATATCTCACCTCCGGCAGAGGAAAAATAATTGAACTACGAACGTCCAGATTTGGGGCGACGGAGTAACGAGACTAGGTAATTTTGAGTGTGGTGGAATTTTTATCTATGATGTAGTGTCGTCATCCTCGATTGTATGTGTTAAGTTCGTCGGTGCTATGGTCTTCTGCAATGCGCCCCTGGGGCAGGAGATTGTGAAATAATATTGGAGAAACGACTATTGGGTATCGCGAGGTGCTGTGGTTCAGGATTGAATCGGTGTTTCTACTATTGACGGCTCGAGAAAGATGATCTCCGGGAAGGTTTAAAGTTAGTAAGGATTTGTGGGTGCAAGTGCTACGAAGAGAGATTTTGTGAAGGCAATAACTAAGTAGCAAAGGATAAGGAAAGACATGTGGGAAGAGTCAGGCAGTGGTTAAAATCTCTAGAAGGCCAGGTATAAGAAGCAGAGGTCGAGTGGTCGATTAGAGGGGTGAGCCCCGCCAAAGTAGGAGAGTGGTGGATTTGTATATGGGCTTTGTGCTAGGAAGACTACACACCTTAAAGAGAGTTTGGAGCGACATGGGAATTTTGGTGATTGATGATTGGGGTCTACAAATTAATTTGAAGTATGGACTATTATGCGGCAGGAGGTTTGATATAACAAAAATGAGCTGCTTGAAATGGGTAAGGGTACTACCTAACTTTGAATTGGAAATATGTTGCCGCGCATTTAGTTGGTGTCCACAAGGAGTGAATGGACTTGTGCTGCAAAGAGATCGGTCGTGCGAATGTGGTTGATGATTTAGAGTATGAAAGATGCTTTACAGGAAGATTCCAAGAATTTTTACTGTCAATTACGCATGGTTATGTCAATAAGATATAAGGAATCCTGGTGAAATTTAGAGTTGTGTAATAGTGGCCTCAAGCTAAGTGGGAGAGTCCCACCACCTACGATTGGATTGTCTGATTCTCTTCTTGTGATTTTTCGGGTTATCGGCGTATTGGTAAGTTATTTATACCACAAAAAAGAGCGCAAGTGTAAATTTGAGCAAGGAATTGTTAAAGGTATGCTATGGTTGGAATTATTGGCTCATGCTCAGACTTGGGGAGTTTCGTCGAGAGGGTATTCATGTGCTAGAAGATTCATGGAGTTAATTATATTCGGGGCCAAGTCAGAGCGGGTAGCTCATAACAATAGTCCTAGTGGATTCAAAAAGGGCAAAGGGTGGTACCTAATGATTTCGAGCCTACGGTTAAGAATCAAGCTTTTTAGCAGCTTATGAGAAGAGGCACAAAATGTTCTAGGATGTTTTGACTCGTAGTGTAGCATTTGGGAGGTATGAAATGGTTCGTGGGATTTGAGACAGCATGGTCTCGTGATTCAAGGTCACTCGGGATGAGTACGGATGTAGTGTGTTATGTGTTGAATGGAGTTATTTTTATTTCTAAGGCAGTCAAGAACTAATTTGGAAGAAGGTAGATTGGTTATCCATAGTTGAATTGGCATATTGGTGGTAGTGGTCATTTCCTTCAACGTGATCAGGTTATGCAAGTGATTTGTGACGATACGTGTGAGGTTTGTCAATCGCCATAATTGATGTTATTCAGAAGTATTTCACTGTTATGTCCTGTCATGTATAGGCGAATCCTGGAAGGGGCTATGGTGGCTTAGACCACTACTTAGAGATTTGCACATTCTACGGTTATGTGAATTTACCTGTGTGTTGCTATGGTTCTCCTAAAGTGAGTTAAATGAAAAGTTTTATACAATGAAGTGTTAATATATTAGTGGTTATAGAGTCATGATGAAAAATCATGTTCTATCGTATATTGGCATGTTGGTGCAATGTGTGGTGAAATTTGAAGTGAGGATCAAGGTTGCAGTTCGGTGTTGACAGGGATGTCGCGAGCTCAGACGAGCAATAAAGGTATTTCGATGTTTAAAGTAAGTGTGTATCGTCTTCAGTGTCACCTGAGACCGGTGTTTTGTGAAAAATACCTTGCATCTTGGTTATGGATTCTTGAACGCTTCTCAGCATTAGTGTGGCTGGTGGTATGGATACATATATCTGTTGTCTGTTACGGAAGGTCGTGGGAGCGTGCCCCACAGGAAGATTGTATAAGTGTTGCATGTAGTCACTTGATTTATTGAAGATTTAAATCAAGTATGAAGACGGTGGTGATATCATTAATTTGAGAATTTATTCTTGGAGGGCACTCAACTTATTAGGTTGTGGACCATGGAGGATTGCCCGGTTATGATGATAGTTCTAGTATGTTATGAGAAAAAGGGGGTTATGACGGACCTTCGAAAGGTTATTAGCCTAGTTCAGTGTGATCAGAACCAACTTGAGGTATGTGGATGGATCTAAATGTGAATATGGGCTCTATATCAGGCCAGATATGTTCATTTCAGCAATACGCTCGTTTGGACAAGTAGTACGGGTACTATCTCGTCATAAGCTATTTCATGTAATGATATATTGCATTGTATGAGTTGTGAGATGGCTCGATGAAATTCTTATGTGTTGAGGTCCATCGTAGATATGATTTTATATGAGCAGGATGGTTCTCGGGATTCAGATCATGTATCGTACCTCAGTTTGTTTGAGTTTTGTAGCCTATGACACTATATGTCTCCCTAGGGATGGTATTATGCACTTAGCGTACTTGTGACCGATATTCGAAATTTTGTTATAATGAGGAGTTTAGCTCGATGTATATCTCCTTGTGTGAGTTCTATGTGTGGATCGAGTGGCACGCCGCCATGGGTATGTTATTTGGATCGGGTTGTACGCTGCAACAATGTGATGTTGAATACAATTTTCTATATGCTATTTTTGTATCCCTTGCTTCCTATTTTCTCAGGAAAGTTCATATTAGTGCGTGAGTTGAGTAATTCCTTTTAGAGTTCATTTTCCTTTTGTAACGTTCGAGTTTATAGCCTATTGGCACGTTGTGGCATCATCTGAGACTTTTAATCATGTCCGGGGGTGGCTTATTGCTGTCACGACCCGAATTTTCCACCTTCGGGGGTCGTGATGGCGCCTACTCATGGTAGCTAGGCAAGCCAAGAACCTTTGCAAACATTAACCTATCTTGTTTTATACATGGTTAAACAATTAAGTTATCAATGAATAAGCAGAAAGACAACAAAAAGTAAAATTTAGCGGAAGTCTAAACTAAATATAAAAACAACATCTAGAAAGCCAATACAAGTCTCTACTCAACACCTGGTGTCACAACATTCACGGACTACTAAGATTTACTACATACAACCGTTTGAAAGAGAGTAACATTGTCTATCTCAAATGTGAGAGATAATGGAACGTAAATAAAGATAGAGGAGACACGAGGCCAGTGGACGCCGACAAGGCTACCTCGGTGTCTTGGAGGACTGAAGGCTGGCTCCCGAGCCACTACGGCTGTCGGGTACCTGGATCTATGCAAAAGAGCACAGAATGTAGTATCAGCACAACCGACCCCATGTACTGGTAAGTGCCTAGCCTAACCCCGACGAAGTAGTGACGAGGCTAGGACCATACCACCAAATAAACCTGTGCAGTTGTATAATATACAACGTAAAGTAAAGCAGAAGCAAACAAATAAAGATGGGAGGGGGATACATGCTTTAGGGAAATAACAGATAAAGCAGGTTCTCCAGAAAATTACCAGGAAACCAAAATTCAACTTCAAATAAGGATAAGGAAAACAAAGGCAGATTTACTCTCGGTTCACAACTTGTTGCAGGTGTGCAACCCGATCACATTTGTCATAGCTCCCATTTCATTATATCTATTGGTATGCGTACCACCCCCTCCCATTTTATTAAATCTCGTGATAGGCATACCACCCGCTTCCATTTCATTATATCAACAGTTCTTCCAAATGAAATTTACTCTAACAAATGCAACAGTTAATACGGATTCATAAGACAAATAGTAAAGAATAATTATGATTCACTGAGGAAAACAAATAATTACAAGTAGCAAATAATTATAGGCTTTAAGGAGAAATTAGGCAATTTAGTATTGAATATGTCGAATGTCAAGTAGGAATTAAGTCACGTAAACATGTAGCAATTATGGCATAAATTCAAGGCATAACGTTGTGCAAGGATACCTTGATTCAATAATAACCAGCAACACAATAAAGGGAAATGTAAACATAAAGAATCACATTAATAGTGGAATAAGACAATTAATGCACTTGAACTGATAACAATAAGAAATCATAACAAACGGCAATAAGTGCACGACATTACCCTTAGTGCTTTTACTGTCATCCTCACCAGGCAATGATATAATAAAATATGCACGACATCACCCTTCGTGCTTTTGCTCTCTTTACTTACAAATAATCAATAGAATCGGCATGGAATGGTACATCGTGCGGCATGACATCACCCTTCGTGCTTTTACTCTCTTTCCTCACAATAAGCAAATAATGCACGGCATCACCCTTCGTGCTTTACACTCTTTCCTCACAATAAACAAACAATGCACGACATCACCCTTTGTGCTTTAGCACTCTTCCTCACCCAAAAAACAATCACAAACATGGGGCAAGGGAATAAACAAAATAAAAATAGAAATCCCAGTAAGGGAACACAATTAAACAATTAAACCCCGGCAAGGGTACATCATCAATAATCTCAACGTACTGGCAAGGGAGAATAATCAATAAATAACAATATCCCGGCAAGGGAACAATTTAAATACTCTTTCTCTTCCTTTTACTTTTATTTCATTTGTCACTTTACTAGTTGAGCCAATGCTCCAAAGGGTTCAACCATTTCATATACGTTCACAATTGTAATATAACTTGAGCCAAAGCTCCTCGTTGTTCATAGGTCACAATTCCTCTCACAAGATTTTCACAACAAATAGGAATCATTAGCAAGGCAATAGAAATACAACGAAATCAAGATATTCACAATTTAAAGACTCACGGTTATGCTAGACACCAATGTATAGATACTCGTCACCATGCCTATACGTCGTACTGAATAAGAAGCAGTTAGCAAATAAGACTCAACTCCTAGTCCCTCAAGCTAGGGTTAGACCAAACACTTACCTCAATGACTTGAATACAACTCAAGCTTCAATTATAGCTTTACCCCGTGATTCCACCTCTAATTCATTTGTATCTAATAAAAAATTACTCAATTACATCAACAAGTGCTAAATGAATCAACCCCAATCCATGAAAATGAGTTTTCAAAAGTTTTACCCATAAACTCAAAAATCGCTCCCGGGCCCACGTGGTCAAAACCCAAGGTTCGAACCAAAACGTGATTACTCATTCCCCCACGAACTCAAATATCGAATTTGTTTTGAAATCGGACCTCAAATTGATGTCCAAATCCCCAACTTTTTTAAAACCTAGGTTCTACACAAAACACCCAATTTCCCCCCATGAAAATCTTTGATTTTAGGTTGAAATCATGTTAAAAGATGTAAATGATTGAAAGAAATGAGTAAAAACTAAGTTACAATTGATTTGGAAGATAGTTTGTTCTTGAAAAATCGCCCAAAGGAGTTGTGTTTTGAAAATGGGGTGAAAATGACTTAAAAATCGACTGAGTATAGAAAATTGCAGGTCTTTGATATGGGAATTGCGAATAGGGGTTCGCAATTGCGAACCTTGACCCTCAGATATGGGAATTGCGAAGCAGGGTTCGCATTTCCGAACCCTTCATAATTCCCGAGGTTTCGCATTTGCGATGATGTAGTCGCAATTGCGACTTCACATTTGTGAGAAAATATCACATTTGCGATGACTGAGGATCTAGGTGGGCATCGCTTTTGCGATGGACGCCTTCGCATTTGCGAAGAAGGCTGCCCAGATACTGTCTCGCATTTGCCATGCATAGCTCGTATTTGCGAGGCTGGCTTCGCAAATGCGAAACCTGCAGATCAGTTTATACCAGAAAAATTTTAAGTTCAAAAATGCAACCTGTGGCCTATCCAAAACTCACCCGAGCCCTCGGGGCTCCAAACCAAATATACACACAACCTTAAAAACATCCTACACACTTATTCGCGCGATCAAATCGCCAAAATAACATCAAAAACATTGAATTAAACCCCAAAATCCAAGAATTCTTTTAAACTTCATAAAATGTCAAATTTTCCAATTTAGGTCTGAATCACGTCAAACGACGTCCGTTTTTCCTCAAATTTCACAAAAACATCTTAAGTCATATATAAGACCTGTACCAGGCACCGGGACCAAAATACGGGCCTATACCAACACGTTCTAATAAATTTTCATTTTGAATTTCCTTAAACAATTTCAGAAAACAATTTTACAAAAGAAAGTTCATTTCTTCGCCTTGGGACCTCGACATTCGATTCCGGGCATACGCCCAAGTCCCATATTTTTCAACGGACCCTCCGGGACCGTCAAACCGCTGGTCCAGGTTTGTTTACCCAAAATGTTGACCAAGGTCAAATTTATTCATTTTAGCACCAACATTTAGCAATTTTCATAGAATTTCACATTTAATCTTTCCGACTACGCATTCGGACTGCGCATGCAAATCGAGGCAACTCTAAATAGGGTTTTCAAGTCCTCAGAAGAATAGAATCATTTAAAATAGGTGATGACCCCTTTGGATAGTCACATTCTCCACCTCTAAAACAACTATTCATCCTTAAACGGACAGAAGAAGGAAGTACCTAAGTCGGGAAAAAGATGCGGATAACGGCTCCGCAAATCGGACTCGGACTCCCAGGTCGATGCCTCAGGTGGCTGACCTATCCACTGGACACGAACAGAAGGGAAACTCTTGGATTTCAACTGATGAACCTGCCGGTCTAGAATAGCTACCGGCTCGTCCTCGTAAGATAAGTCCTTGTCCTACTGGACAGTGCCGAAATCTAAAACGTAGGCTGGATCATCGTGATAACTCCAAAGCATGGACACATGAAACACTGGATGCAGGGCTGATAAGCTCAGCGGAAAAGTAAGTCTATAAGCCACCTCTCCCACTTGGTCAAGAATTTGAAACGGACCAATGAACATAGGGCTAAGCTTGCCCTTCTTCCCAAATCTCATCACGCCTTTCACAGGTGACACTCGGAGCAATACCCACTCACCGACCATAAAAGCCACATCTCGAACCTTGCGGTTTGCATAGATCTTTTGCCTGGACTGAGCTAAACAAAGCCTATCTTGAATGATCCTGACCTTGTCCAAGGCCTCCTGAACTAGATCCGTGCCCAACAACCGAGCCTCTCCCGGCTCAAACCATCCAACCGGAGACCGACACCGCCTACCATATAAAGCCTCATAAGGAGCCATCTGGATGCTCGACTGGTAGCTTTTGTTGTAGGCAAACTCTGCTGAAGGCAAGAACTGATCCCACGAACCCCCAAAGTCAATAACACAAGCTCAAAGCATATCCTCTAAGATCTGAATAGTCCACTCGGACTGACCGTCCGTCTGGGAGTTGAAATGATGTGCTTAACTCAACCTGTGTGCCCAAGTCTCGCTGAACTGCTCTCTAGAAGCACGAGGTAAACTGCGTACCCCGGTCCGAAATGATGTATACGGGCACAACATGAAGCCGAACAATCTCCCGAATATAGATCTTAGCCAACCTCTCAGAAGAATAGGAGACTGCCACAGGAATGAAATGTGCTGACTTGGTCAGCCTGTCAACAGTGACTCAAACTGTGTCGAACTTCTTCTGAGTCAGTGGAAGTCCTGTAATGAAGTCTATAGTGATCCGCTCCCACTTCTACTCGGGAAGCTCAATCCTCTGAAATACACCACCAGGCCTCTGATACTTGTACTTAACCCGCTGAAAATTCAAACAATGAGCCACATATGCTACGATATCCTTCTTCATTCTACGCTACCAATAATGCTACCACAAATCCTGATACATCTTCGCGGTGCCCGGATGAATAGAGTACCGGTAGCTATGGGCCTTCTCAAAAATCAACTCTCGGAGCCCATCCATATTAGGCACACATACTCGACCCTGCAATCTCAAAACTCCATCATCCTCTAAGGTAACATGCCTGGCACCTCCGCGATGCACCGTATCTCTAAGGACACACAAATAGGGATCATCATACTGCCAATCACAGATACGCTCAAATAATAAAGAACGAGCGACTGTGCAAGCTAACACACGACTGTGCTAATAAACATCCAACCTCACAAACGGATTGGCTAAAGCCTGAAAATCCCAAGTGAACGGCCTCTCACCGACCGAAATATAAGCAAGACCGCCCATATTGGCTGACTTCCTACTCAATGCATCAGCCACCACATCGGCCTTTCCCGGATGTTATAAAATGGTGATATCAAAATCCTTTAACAACTCTATCACCTCCTCTGCCTCAAATTCAACTCCCTTTGCTCAAACAAATACTAAAGACTCTTGTGATCCATGAACACCTCACATGCCACGTGTCACGACCCAAATTTCCCACCATCGGGAGTTGTGATGGCGCCTACTAATGGAGCTAGGCAAGCCAAACATCTTAAACATTCCCTGATTTTACCTCACAATAACAATATAAATATAACGGGTCATTTAAATACAAGCGAAAGTCTTTAACATTTCTCTACCCAAGACTGGTGTCGTTATCTCACGAACTACTAAAGAGTGCTACAAACAAGTCTGAATAGAAAACACATAAATGTCTATCTCGGTACAATGAAAACAAACTGAAAACATGGAAAGAGACTCCGCCCTACGAACGCCAGCTAGGCTATCTCGTAAGTCCCTGGACTGCAGTCAGCTCCCGATCAATATCTTACTGTTGTGGTCCAAAAGCTGCTCCAGTACTGTGATTTGTGCAGAAGAGCACAGAAGTGTAGCATCAGCACAACCGACCCCATGTGCTGGCAAGTGGCTGGCCTAACCCCGGCGAAGTATTGGCGAGGCTAGACAAGACTAGCAAATCAACCTGTGCAGTTCAATATGTATATATGCAATAAAAAGGAAGAATACAAAAATTAAATAGTTAAGAGGGAGGGAAGCATACTATGGGGGAGTACAGTCAGAATATAACGTCAACAATTCAATAAAGAAACAGGGCAATAACAATAATTAATGAGAGTAGGAAAATCGACAGTTGCACATCATCAACCTTCGTGCTTTTACTCTCATTCTCACCAAAAGCAATCAAATAAAGTGAACGACATCACCCTTCATGCTTTCCCTCACATAACTCTCATATCATGGCACAGAATGATCCTTCGTGCAAGTATAATCAAATCGGAGCACGGAATGTCCCTTCGTGCATAAATAATCAAACATGGCACGGAATGACCCTTCGTACAAATATAATCATAACATGGCATGGAATGACCCTTCATGCAAATATAATCAAAACATGGCACGAAATGACCCTTCGTGGAATTTTAATCAAGACATGACACGGAATGACGCTTCGTGCATTATCACTCTTCCTCACCTAAACAGTAATCACAACCAAACGGGGCGAGGGGATAAACAAATAATAAGAAATGTCCCGGCAATAGGAATACACAATTAAACAGCTAAATCCCGGCAAGGGAGATAATCAATATACTCAAACCATCCCGGCAACAGATTAATCATATTTCCTTCTATTTCCTTCATTTCTTACCCAATAGTCATTTATTGTTCGAGCCAACGCTCCAAAGGATTTACAATTCACAATTCAATGCTCATACTCTTCACATTACATAGGATTTATCAATTAACATGGAAGAATCCCAACAATATCAGAATAAGTACAAACAAGGACCCACGGTCATGCTAGACACGGATGTATAGATACTCGTCACCATGCCTATACACCGTACTCAACACTTAGCAATTAGCATACAACACCCTAATCCTATTCCCTCAAGCCAAAGTTAGATCAAACACTTACCTCGAATGCTCCAACTCAACTCACTCCTCTAGTATAGCTTTACCCTCGAATTCACCACCAAACTGCTCGAATCTAGCCACAAATTACTTGAATATATTAACAACTGCTACTTTAATCAATTTGGATGCATGAAAATGAATTTCCTTAAGTTTTACTCAAAAATTCCCAAAATGCCCAGGGCACACGTGGTCAAAACCCGAGGTTCGAACCAAAACCCGGTTACCCATTTCCACAAGAACTCAACTATATAATTTATTTTTGAATCGGACCCCAAATTGAGGTCCAAAACCCCCAATTTTAGAAACCCTAGGTTCTACCCTAAGTTCCCAAATTCCCCCATTAAAATCTTTGTTTTGAAGTTGAAATTATGTTTAAAGATGATAAGGTGTAAAGAAAATAAGTGAGAAATCACTTACCAATCATTTTGAAGAAGAAGAATTGTTTGGAAAATTGCCTCTTATGTTTTGAATTTTGAAAAGTGTAAAATGACTGAAAATCTCGGATTTATATACTTCACTGAAGGACCGGCACAGACCGTACAAAAATGTCCCGCGGCCGCACTAAGAAAGGGAGGGAAACGACTCTCTGAACCTACCCAGCGCGGACCGCACGATTCTGTTGCGCGGCCGCGCTGGTGGACTCGTACCTGGGGCCTTCTCTGAAACTCCCAGCGCGGAGCGCATGAACTTGGTGCACGGCCGCGCTGGTCAAACCAAGGCTGAGGACTCCCCTGAACATGGCCACGCAGACCGCGCGAACTGCAGCGCTGTTGCGTGGCTTCCAGCGCGGACCACGCGAAAAAGACCGAGGCTGCGCTGGGGCCTGCAACACAACAACACATGATACTTTTAAGCCTAAGGCCTCCCAGGACCAACACAAAACTCACCCGAGTCCTCGGGGCCCCAAACCAAACATACACATAACTCCAACACATCCTATGGACTCATCGTGCGATCAAATTGCCAAAACAACATCGTAAACATCAAATTAGGCCTCAAGACCCATGATTTTTTTTACTTCCCATTTTCCATGAAGCAATAAATTCATAGCTTCTAGCTCATCACCCGCCAAATGACGTCCAACTCTAACCAAACTTCTCAGCAATTGTTTAAATCATATTTAAGACTTGTGCCGGGTGTCGGAACCAAAATACAAGCCTGACAGCACAGCCTTCTAAACAAATAACTCTTTCCAAATTCTTTAATTATTTTCAGAAAACAATGTCACATAACAATTCGTTCCTCGGACTTGGGACCCCGGAATTTGATTCCGGGTTCACACCCAAGTCCCAAAATTTCCTACGGATCCTCCGGGACTGTCGAATCACGAGTCCGTGTCCGTTTGCCCAAAACATTGATCGAAGTCAAACTTAATCAATTAGAACATCAACATCAAAATTTATTATCTTAATCACAAATTCATATTTTTTTAAATTTCCGGCTACGCACCCGGACTGCGCACACGAATCGAGGCAACCCCCAAGTGAGGTTTTCATGGCCTCGAAAGTACAAAGTGAGTGGGAAATACAGTGATGAACCTTTGGGTCGTCACATTCTCCACCTATCAAAACAACCATTCGTCCTTGAACGGACAAAAGAAAGAAGTACCTGAATCGGGGAAAAGATGGGGATAACGGCTTCGCATATCAGACTCGGACTCCCAGGTCGATACCTCAGGAGGCTGACCTCTCCACTGAACACGAACAGAAGGAAAACTCTTGGACCTCAACTGATGAACCTGCCGGTCTACAATAGCTACCGGCTCCTCCTCATAAGACAGATCCTTGTCCAGCTGGACAGTACTGAAGTGTAACACACGGGTAGGATCGCCGTGATACCTCTGAAGCATAGATACATGGAAAACTGGATGCACGGCTGAGAAGCTAGGCGGCAATGCAAGTCTATAAGCCACCTCTCCCACTCGGTCAAGAATCTCAAACGAACCAATGTACCTAGGGCTAAGCTTGCCCTTCTTTCCGAACCTCATCACGCCCTTCATAGGTGACACTCGGAGCAATACTCGCTCACCAATCATGAAAGCTACATCTCGGACCTTACGGTCTGCATAAGTCTTCTGCCTAGACTGAGCTGAATGAAGTCTCTCTTGAATAATGTTGACCTTATCTAAGGCCTCCTGAACTAAGTCTGTACCCAACAGCCAAGCCTCTCCCGGCTCGAACCATCCAACTGGAGACCGATATCGCCTACTATACAACGTCTCATATGGAGCCATCTGAATGCTAGACTAGTAGCTGTTGTTGTAGGCGAACTCTGCTAAAGGCAAATATTGGTCCCACGAGCCTCAAACATTAATGACACAGGCTCAGAGCATATCCTCCAATATTTGAATAGTCCTCTCGGACTGGCCGTCCGTCTGAGGATGGAACGCTGTGCTCAACTAAACCTGGGTGCCTAACTCCTGTTGAACTGCTCTCCAGAAGCGCGAGGTAATCTGTGTACCCTAGTCCGAAATGATAGATACTGGCACCCTATGAAGGCGAACAATCTCTCGGATGTAGATCTTAGCTAACCTCTCCGATGAATAAATGGCTACAACGGGAATAAAATGCTCTGACTTGGTCAGCCTATCAACAATGACCCAAATAGCATCAAACTTCTTGCGAGTCATCATAAGTCCAGTAATGAAATCCATGGTAATCCTCTCCCACTTCCACTCAGGAAGCTCAATCCTCTGAAACAAACCACCAGGCCTCTGATGCTCATATTTGACCTGCTGACAATTTAAACATCGAGCCACGTATGCAACAATATCTTTCTTCTTCCTACGCCACCAATAATGCTGCCGCAAGTCCTGATACATCTTCACTGCGCCCGGGTGAATAGAATACCGTGAACTATGGGCCTCCGCTAAGATCAACTCTCGAATCCCATCAACATTGGGCACACAAACTCGCCCCTGCAATCTCAAAACACCATCATCATCTAAAGTCACCTTCGTGGCACCTCCACACTGCACCGTGTCTCTCAGGACACACAAATGGGGATCATCAAACTGCCGATCACGGATACGCTCCAATAATGAAGAACGAGCGACCGTGCAAGCTAACACTTTGCTAGGCTTACAAATGTCCAACCTCACCTGCCGATTGGCCAACGCCTGAATATCCAAAGCAAGCGGTCTCTGGCTGACCAGAACATAAGCAAGACCACCCATGCTGGCGGACTTCCTACTCAATGCATCGGCCACTACATTGGCTCTCCCCGGGTGGTACAAAATAGTAACATCATAATCTTTCAACAACTCCAACCACCTCCTCTGTCTCAAATTCAACTCCTTTTTCTTGAACAAGTACTGAAGGCTCTTGTGATCCGTGTACACCTCACACGTCACACCATTTAAGTAATGCCTCCAAATCTTCAAAGCATGAACAATGGTTGCCAACTCTAAATCAAGGACCAGATAATTCTTCTCGTGGATCTTCAATTGCCTCGAAGCATAAGCTATGACTATGTCGTCCTACATCAATACTGCACCAAGCCCAATATGGGAAGCATCACAATAAAATGTATAAGAACCTGAGCCTGTGGGCAAAACCAATATCGGTGCCGTAGTCAGAGCTGTCTCGAGCTTCTAAAAGCTCTCCTCGCACTCGTCTAACCACCTGAACTAGGCAACTTTCTGGGTCAACCTGGTTATCGGGGCTTCTATAGATGAAAACCCCTCCACAAACTGACGGTAATAACCTGCTAACCCCAAGAAACTTCAAATCTTGGTCGCTGAAGCTGGTCGGGGACAATTCTTGACTGCCTCAATCTTTTTCGGGTCCACCTGAATACCCTCTGCTGATACAACATGACCCAGAAATACAACCGAACTCAACCAGAACTCGCACTTCAAGAACTTAGCATACAACGAACTATTCTTCAGAGTCTGAAGAACCACTCTGAGGTGCAGCTCATGCTCTTCGTGGCTGCGGGAGTACACTAGAATATAATCAATAAAGACTATCACGAACAAGTCTAGATAAGGCCTGAATACTCGGTTCATCAACTCCGTAAATGCTGCTGGGGCATTAGTCAACCCGAATGACATGACCAAGAAGTCATAATGCCCATACCGAGTGTGAAAAGCTGTCTTAGGGACATCAGACGCCCTAATCCTCAGCTGATGGTAGCCAGATCTCAAGTCTATCGTTGAAAACACCTTCGCACCTTGAAGCTGGTCAAACAAATCATTAATCCTCAGCAGTGGATACTTGTTATTTATCGTCACCTTGTTCAATTGCCAGTAACCAATGCACATCCTCATCGACCCATCCTTTTTCTTCACGAATAACACCGGTGCGCCCCAAGGAGAAATACTAGGCCTGATAAAACCCTTCTCTAGCATATCCTGCAACTGGTCTTTTAACTCCTTTAACTCTGGCGGGGCCATGCGATACGATGGAATTGAAATGGGCTACCTGCCCGGGGCCAGATCAGTGCAAAAATCAATATCCCTGTCGGGCGGCATACCCGGCAGGTCTGAACGGAAAACCTCTGGGAACTCCCGAACAATAGGAACAGAGTCAACAGAAGGAACCTCTGTGCTGGAATCGCGAACATATTCCAAATAAGCTAAACACCCCTTCTCGACCATGCGTCGAGCCTTAACATATGAAATAACACTGTGGGTGGCATGTCCTGGGGTCCCTCTCCACTCCAATCAGAGCAAATCTGGGAAGGCCAAAGTCACGGTCTTGGCATGACAATCCAAGATAGCATGATATGGGGACAACTAATCCATCCCAGTATAATATTAATATCCACCATGTCTAAAAGCAATAAATCAACTCGGTCTCAAGACCCTCAAATACTACTACACAGGAATGATGAACTCGGTCGACCACTATAGAATCTCCCACTAGTGTAGATACATATACAGGAGTACCAAAGCATCACCAGGCATAGCCATGTAGGGTACAAAATAAGACGTCACATATGAATACGTAGACCCAGGATCAAATAGTATTGAAGCATCCCTGTCACAGACCAGAATAGTACCTGTAATAATAGTATCGGAAGACTCAGCTTCTGGCCTGGCTGGCAAAGCATAACACCGGGGCTGGGCCCCACCTCCCTGAACCATGTCTCTAGGACGATTGGCTGCTGGCTGACCTCTACCTCTGCCGGTCCGAGCTCTACCTCTACGGTCCCTACCTCCACATCTATGATCCCTACCCCCGCCTCTAGCTGGTTGGGCGAGCTGTGGGTCACCTGCTGCCTAAATCATGGGGCGAGGACCGTGCTGCTAAAAGCAGCCCGAGGCTCAAGGGTAAAACTGACAATGTGACCGGGGTCACCACAACTATAACAAGACCTCGGCTGCTGCGACTGCTGCCCCTATCGACCTGAATGTCCTCCCCTGAAGCTCTGAAGTGGGGGTGCACTGATAGGCTGCCGATCTGAATAATACTGGTCAGAACCACCGCTACTTGGAGTACCTCGAGAAACCTAGAGCGCTGACTGAAAGGGCCTCAATGAATGACATCTGCCATAGGAATCCCTACCTCCAGACTAGGTACCACTGAATCTACCAAAATGACGAGGCCTCTTATCTGACGTCTGACCACCTCCCCGTGAGAGGGCCATCTCAACTCTGCGGGCCGCATTGGCCGCCTCCTGAAAGGAAATATCACGACCAACTCCCATAGCCATCTGGAGACGGATCGCCTGAATCAGTCCATCAATAAATCTCCGGACCCTCTCTCGCTCTGTGGGGAGTATCAAAATCGCATGGCGTGCCAAGTCAACAAATCGAGTCTCACACTATGTAACTGTCATGGAGCCCTGCTGGAGGCACTCAAACTGCCTGCGAAGTGCCTCCCGCTAAGTGACTGGGAGAAAATTCTCCAAAAACAACTACACGAACTGATCTCATGTCAAAGCTGGAGACCCTGCTAGTCTAGATAGGCAAAAATTTCTCCACCAAGTCTTGGCGGATCCTGCAAGCCAGTAGGTGGCAAAATCAACACCATTGGTCTTCACTACACCCATGGTCCTAAGGATATCATGACAACTGAATAAGAAATCCTATGGATCCTCTGATGAGGCACCGCTGAATGTGGTGGTGAAGAGCTTGGAGAACCAATCAAGTCTCCACAAAGCATCGGAAGACATAGCGGCTCCATCGCCGGCCTGAGTTGTAATACATGGCAGTGCTGCCAGAGCTGGCTGAAATACTGGGATATGAGTCTGGGGAGCTATCTGCTCCGAAGTACGTGTAGCAGGAGTCTGAACCCCTCCTCCTGCCTGAGAAGTGGCTGGTGCTACTAGAAGGAAACCTGCTCTAGTGACGCTATTCACAAAGCCTTCCAGTCTGACCAAAGCATCCTCGAGATGTGGGGTGACCATGACCCCTCCTGGGACCTGAGCTTGGCCCACCGGAGCTGCTGGGGCTGGAACCTCCTCATCATAGTCAATATAAGGCTCCACCTCTAGGAGTGCTGCCCGGGGCTGGAACCTCCTCATCATAGAAGAAGAAGACGATAAGGTGTTCACGGCTGAGGAAATAGAACATATCTGTGGAGCTACGAGGCAAATGCTTTATGAAACTTACATGGTTCAGCCAGGGGAAGGGACTAGCACTGCTGAGGTGCTCTACATGGGACCAGATGCTAAGCTCCAAAATTAGAAGGCTATGCCATTCCCGATCAGGCGGGAGTCCCGGTAGACTAGCCATATCACCTTTTCTGCATCTCGAGTTGTTTCAGGGTGTAACTCGGATGTTTCTTTTAGTTTCTTGTCTTTTGAACTCATGAATGTAGACCCTGTTATCTTTCCGAATTCCAAGAAATGAAATCAATATTTCATCGTCCATTTTGCCCTTTATTCTTTCTGATTTTTGTTATTTCCCGTTTTCATTTTTCTTTTCAGTTATAATAATGCAGCTTTAAATAACATGACATGCTTGCGTACTTCATGCCCAGACTCAAACATGCTGTCTAACTGTGAAATAATGAATCAAGAATCGAAATATGATGAAGAAGAGGCTTTAGGGAAATAAACCGAGAATTGGAACAATTTGAGAACAAATCTAAGCCAAATCTAAATGACACTGAACCGGTTAATTTGGGAATAGCCGAAGAAATAAGGGAAACCAAAATAAGCATTCACACAGATGAGAAAACCTGAGATGCAATAATCCAACTTCTGTTTGAGTTTAAAGATGTGTTTGCTTGGTCGTATGACGACATGCCAGGACTGAGTATGGATCTAGTGGTGCATAAATTGCCAATCTATCATGATCGTCCTCCAGTGCAGCAAAAGCAAAGAAAGTTTAAGACTGACATCAGTGATAAGATCAAAGAAGAAATCACAAAACAGCTGAAGGTGGGGGTAATCCGAGTGGTCAGATATACTACATGGTTAGCCAATGTGGTTCCAATGTCGAAGAAAGATGGGAAAACCCGGGTGTGTGTGGACTACCGAGATTTGAATAGGGCGAGTCCCAAATATAATTTTCCTTTGCCTAATATCCACATCCTTGTTGATAACTGCACCAAACATGAAATTCAGTCCTTCGTGGATTGTTACGCAGGATATCACCAGGTATTGATGGATGAAGAAGATGCCGAGAAGATAGCCTTCACTACACCCTGGGGTACATGCTGTTATCGGGTCATGCCATTTAGGCTGAAGAATACCGGGGCAACTTATATGAGAGCAATGACTGCCATTTTCCATGACATGATGCATCAAGAGATAGAGGTGTGTGTGGATGATGTAATCATTAAGTCTCGAACTCAAAGTGACCATGTGCGAGATTTGAGAAAGTTCTTTGAACGGTTGTGCAAGTATGATTTGAAGTTGAATCCGGCTAAATGTGCATTTGGAGTCCCATCAGGCAAGCTCCTAGGTTTCATAGTTAGCAGGAGAGGTATCGAGTTGGATCCAACAAAGATAAAGGCTATTCGAGATCTACCTCCTCCGAAAACTAAGAAAGACGTGATGAGTTTATTGGGCAGGTTAAATTATATCAGTTGGTTCATTACTCAGCTGACTACCACATGTGAGCCCATATTCAAACTATTGAAGAAAGATGCAGCAATCAAATGGACATCTGAATGTCAAGAGGCTTTCGACAAAATCAAGGAGTATCTGTCAAATCCTCTAGTATTGGTCCCACCGGAGCCTGGGAGACCCCTCTTCTTGTATCTGACGGTTTTGAAAAAAATTCTTTTGGCTGTGTTCTTGGGCAACATGATATAACCGACAAGAAAGAGCAGGCTATTTACTATATGAGCAAGAAGTTCACCAGCTACGAGGCCAAATATAGTTTGTTGGAGAGAACATGCTGTGCTCTGACGTGGGTCGCTCAAAAGTTGAGACACTATCTTCAAGCCCACACTACCTATCTCATAACCAGGTTGGATCCTTTGAAGTACATATTCTAGAAACCGATGCCCACTGGGAGACTGGCAAAATGGCAAATCTTGCTCACTGAATATGACATAGTCTACGTCACTCGCACGACAATGAAGGCCCAAACGTTGGCAGATCATTTGGCTAAAAACCCGGTTGACGAGAAATACCAACCATTGAGCACGTACTTCCCAGATAAAGAGGTTAATTTGGTAGAAGCCATCTCTGAGGACACTCGTGCTTGGAAAATGTTCTTTGACAGAGCAGTAAATGTAAGTGGTGTAGGCATTGGGGCAATCTTGATATCACCCAATGGTCAGCATTACCCAGCTACAGCTAGGCTCCGAATTTTCTACACAAACAATACAACGGAGTATGAAGCATGCATCATGGGCATGAATATGGCAATTGACCAAGATGTTGAAGATTTATTGATCATGGGGGATTCTGATTTAATTATCCGTCAAGCCTAGGGAGAGTGAGAGACTTGAGATGTTAAGATCATTCCCTATCGGCAACATGTGGAGGATCTCACCAAACACTTCAAGTCGATAGAGTTTAGGTACATTCCTCGATGTCAAAATGAACTAGCCGATGCACTCGCCACTCTAACCTCAATGCTGCCTTACCCAGGCAATGCTCATATTGATCCTCTCAAATTCAAATCAAGGAAAAACATGGGTATTGTAATGCGGTCGAGGCAGAACCCAACATTCAACCTTGGTATCATGATATCAAAAGATTTCTCAAAACACAAGAATACCCCGAGCAAGCCACTAAGGATCAAAAGAGAACCATCAGACAACATGCGAGTGGTTTCTTCTTAAGCGGTGATGACTTGTACAAAAGAACCCCAGCCCTTAATTTTCTAAGATGTGTTGATGGCGAGGAAGCAGGAATAATTATGCATGATGTACATGCGGGAGTATGCAGATCTTGTATGAATGGTTATGTGTTGGCAAAGAAAATTCTGCGAGCGGGGTATTATTCGATAACTATGGAGAAATAATGCTTCCGCTTTGTTCGAAAATGTCATCAATGACAGGTGCACGGTGATTTTATTCATGCACCTCCAACAGAGCTTCATCCGATGTCAGCACCTTGGCCATTTATTGCCCGAGGTATGGATGTCATTGGGCCAATCAAACCAAAAGCTTCAAATGGGCATATATTTATATTGGTTGCAATCGATTACTTCACAAAATGGGTTGAGGCCATCACACTCAAGTTAGTCACTAAGAAAGCTGTGGCAGACTTTGTGCACTCCAATCTCATTTGCTGCTTTGGTATTCGTGCAACTATCATTACCGACAATGCTGCAAACTTGAACAGTCGTCTGATGGAAGAGGTATGTGAACAATTTAAGATAACACATAGAAACTCTACTCCTTATTGGCCAAAAGCCAATGGTGCCGTTGGAGCAGCAAATAAGAACATCAAAAAGATTTTGAGAAAGATGATTCAAAGCTCCAGGCAATGGCATGAAAAGCTGCCTTTTGCATTACTCGGATATCGTACCACAGTTCGTACATCAATCAGAGCGACCCCCTACTTGTTGGTTTATGGAACTGAAGCTGTCATTCCTGCAGAAGTAGAAATCCCTTCGCTTCGCATAATTGTTGAAGCAGAAATTGAGGACAGTGAGTGGGTAAAACCCGGCTGGAGCAGTTGTCATTAATTGATGAAAAATGAATGGCCGCAGTTTGTCACGGGCAGTTGTACCGACAAAGAATGACCCGCGCCTATAATAAGAAAATGCGTTCCAGGAATTTTGAAGTGGGAAAGCTCGTGCTCAGGCGCATTCTCCCTCATCACCAGGAAGCAAAAGGGAAGTTCGCTCCAAATTGGAAAGGTCCATACATAATCCGAAAGATATTGCTGAGATGAGCAATGTATCTAGGAGACATTGAAGGAAATGATCCTGAAATAGCAGTCAATGTAGATGCAGTAAAAAGGTACTATGTCTAGATCTCCTGCGGCGATGGCTTTTGTGTAATTGAGATGATGAAGGCTTTCCTTCCCGCTACCCCAAACACTATCAATACTTCATAAACCCTTTGAGCCGGTTATGCTTTTTTTTTCACCCACTTTGGAACCCGGAGGTTCTATCAAAAAACAAAAGAGAAGAAGAAAAGAAAAGAAAAAGAAAAAGAAAAAGAGAAAAAAAAAAGAAAAAAGAAAAAAAAAGAAAAAAAAGAAAAAAAAAAGGAACGGAAAAAGAAAGAGAAAAGAAAAACAAAACAAAACAAAAAAAAAAAATCATTTCCCTGAACTACATCTGACTTGATTCCGAAAGGATACGTAGGCAGCCTCTCGCTGGGGTTCAGTCACACCAAAACAAAAATCCCAATTTCCTCAAAACCTGAAATTGGGGCAGATGATATGGCGGTTCGGCTATGAAACCGCCGAAATGGTTCCAAAGTTGTAGTTCTGCCCAAAATCCTTTTTACCCCCGGAAACCTCGTCCAAATCCTTCCGATCAATTGACAAGGGCATGGAAGTGGCAAATGTCATTGTTGGAATCTGATACAATTCAAATTGAGTGAAATAAAATGATAGAATCTTATCGGTGAAAACCTTCAGGCACCATAAGGCGACGGTGAGTAGAAAAACTGAGAATGAGAGAGTCCGCTTAGTAAAAACTCGCAAAGAGAACTATCGGGCGATGATGAGAAGAGAAAAGAGAGAGGTCGATTGGCGAAAACCTGCAAAGGGCGCTGTCGGCCGAAAAGAAGACATCTCATCACTAAAAGAGCCCTGACAAGGTCCCCTGGTTTGAAATGCGGATCAATGGATTCATGAGAAGCTGAAAATTTGGTGTGGGTCGGGCATACAGTCCAAGAAACATGTCATGTTCATTTGAGGCCAGCATGCACCCCAGATAATTCCTTCTTTACCCCCGAAAGGGACGCTTCTCTTTAAACTCATATGCCTGCCTTTTGCATACCTTTCTTTGAATCCCTTTCGGTTTAACTCTAATTCCGTAAATATTACAAAGAAAAGGTAGTAGGACCGGCTTCACAGGGCTCCGCCTGGTCAGAGTCGAAGAAAACGCCCAGCCTCAGCGAGTGCGTCATGCCAATGTCGACTAACCATAGTGGTTTATGCTTTCGAAGCAAAGACATTGGAAAAGAAAGAAAATCAAAGGCAAGGGCATAATAAAGTGAAAAGGCCAGAACCCACATGGGCGAGTCATAATGAAACTCTGAGAGTTGAACCTGGTCGATTTGAAAAGAGATTCACCCTCAAGACCAACAAGCAGCAAAGTTCTCAACGAAAATGAGGCCGGGATCAAGCAATTGAGATGATCAAGGCCACAAAACCAACCACCGTTTCAAACTAACAAATTGTTCTTTGTTGAAAACAGGTCTTATTCAGAGCAACCATGCAAGAAGCAGGTGCAGCACAAAAAGAAATGAAATGCGCAAGCGCTGAAACAGCTTTGCAGTAGGAAAACGACCAAAAAGGAAGTTTCCCCAAAATTCTTCCATGGGTTTTGCTAAATAAAAAGGAAAATATAAAATGAAGAAGAAAAGAAGAAAAAAAAAAGAAGAAAAGAAATGAAAACCCCAAAAGAAAAATAAATCATGGTAGCATAGGAGCTTTTTTTTCTTTCTTTCCAAATCCCGGCCAAAAAACTGAGGATCTCCCTGGAAAAACCCAAGGAGATTTTTTCTTTCCACATCCCGGCTAAAAAACCGAGGATCGCCCTAGCAAAACCAAAGGAGCTTTTTTCTTTCGAAATCCCGGCCAAAAAATCGAGGATATCCCTGGCATAACCCAAGGAGTTTTTTCTTTCCAAATCCCGGCCAAAAAACCGAGAATCTCCCTAGCAAAACCCAATGAGCTTTTTTATTTACAAATCCCGGCCAAAAAATCGAGGATCTCCCTAGCATAACCCAAGGAGCTTTTTCTTTCCAAATTCCGGCCAAATAACCGAGGATCTCCCTGGCATAACCCAAGGAGCTTTTTCTTTCCAAATCCAGGCCAAAAAACCGAGGATAGATTTTTCTTTCCAAATCCCGACCAAAAAATCGAGGATCTCCCCGGCATAACCCAAGGATCTTTTTCTTTCCAAATCCCGGCCAAAAAAACTGAGGATCTCTCTGGCATAACCCAAGGAGCTTTTTCTTTCCAAATTACGGCCAAAAAACCGAGGATCTCCCTGGCATAACCCAAGGATCTTTTTTCCAAATCCCGACCAAAACATCGAGGATCTCCCTAGCAAAACCCAAGGAGCTTTTTCTTTCCAAATCCCGGCCAAAAAACTGAGGATCTCCCTCGCATAAACCAAGGAGCTTTTTCTTTCCAAATCCAGGCCAAAAAACAGAGGGTCTCCCTAGCATAACCCAAGGAGCCTTTTCTTTCTAAATCCCGGCCAAAAAAATGAGGATCTCCCTGGCATAACCAAAGGAGCTTTTTCTTTCCAAATCCTGGCCAAAAAACCGAGGATCTCCCTAGGAAAACCCAAGGAGACTTTTCTTTCCAAATCCCGGCCAAAAAACTGAGGATCTCCCTGGCATAACCCAGGGAGCTTTTTCTTTTCAAATCCCGGCAAAACCCGAGGATCTTTTTTCTTTTTGTCCCGGCATAACCCGAGACCCTTTTTCTTTTTCTGGCACAACCCGGTCATTGTTTCCAGCATAACCTGGATCCATTCACAAGGATACACAATCCGGATTTGATCGCATAGATTTGTGTCACAACTAACTCACGAAATTTTCCTAGTGAAAACTGGGGCAGAAAATTTTGTTCGTTTGTATGTTTGGTATCTTAAGCAGGTCGACCCCAAGACATAAGTTGTGAAGTGACCGATGGAATGAGTCTTAATCCAGAATCAAGAAAAGAAGAAAAGAACAAAAAGAAATGAACTCAAAGGTGAAGCAAGCAAGGGTGCAGATTGCTCAAAACCTAATTGAAGTCACAAGCTTCGCTGATCCTGTTTTGACCCAATGCTGCATGAAGAAGTAAACACTTACAACTTGCTAGCATCAAGATTCAGATCGAAGTCCACAGCCAAATCAGCTAAGACTTAAGATAAGGTTTCAAGTGAATTATAAATAGGAATCTTGTAACTCATAGTTGATAGGCATGGCTAGCTTAGCTTTGATTTTCCTTTTGGTGTAATAAGGAGGCCAGCAAGCAGTAGCAGCAGCAACAACAATGAAATTCACAGCTCTTGGTAGTCCCAGCTACCAAACCTTCCAGAACTACACTGACCTGATTCCTTTATAGCCAAGGATATGTAGGCAACCTTTGAAGCAGGGGTCGGTCAGATGGTTTTCAAAATGCTTCTCATGGAGTGCTGAGTAGGCAAAAATCCTTCATGGTGCTCATTTATCTTTGCCCGAAAACCTTTCGTGTCTTCAAGAAAAGAGGGGTAGATGTGAGCACGTGATTTTTGCCACGCTTAAATTACTCCTATAAAACTCCTTAGAGTAAGGATTTTTCTGCATTATTTGAATTTTTAGGAAGTAATTACATGATTTTGTGCCTTATTTGCATTTTTGTGTGCATTTTTAGTTGCCATAGTTCATAAAAAAAAGGCATAAAAATAGTGCATTTGCATTTAGAATTCGATCTTATATTTTTAGTTTTACTAGTTAATTACTATTACTAAAATGAGAGAAAATAACAGAAATAATCTTTTCACAATTTAAATTAGGACTTAGTTTATTCTTTTAGAAATTAATTAGTCTAAATTTGGGAGTTAAAGTAGGTTTTAATTTTTGAAAGAAATACATAAAACAAATAAAACAAATGAAAAGAGAGAACTAATAAAAGAACCAGGCCAATTTGTATTGGGCCAGTATCAAAATCATCACAGCCCAAAACCCCTCCAAAACCGGACCAACTGACGAGGCCCAATCCCAAAATACCTGGTCCAGATCCTTACCCCCCTAAACAACGTCGTTTTGGCATCAACTAATCTTGACCGTCCATACTCCCAAATCCAATGGTCTAGATTTAGTCCTTCATTTTAAATAAAAGTGTAATAACACTTTACAAATTATAGAGACAACCCTCCATCTTCCTCGTACTCACCGTCATCCACCCCTGTCACCACCGTCCCCACCGTCCCCACCGTGTCTCCGCCGTCCTTTACCATCCGCCGCCGACAGGAAATCACCTCCGCCAGTGGCGATGTTCCAAATCCGCCAAAAATTTCACCACAAGCTCCCCTTCCCCTCCTCTTTCCAAATCCCCGAACGCCATCCCTCGAATCCTAGCTAATCTCCTCAAATCTTGGATCAAAATTCTAGAAAACCCTAAATCTTCCAAAGCCCACCAAATTAACACCATGTGGTCTCCTCACTCTCCTCTTTACGAATCCATAGCCTAGAACCCTCAAATCATCCTGAAAATTCTCGAATTTTGGGTTGAAGGCAGGCTCAAAAACCCTAGTTTTATGAGTTAGGGCTTCTATGAATGGCTTGACCATTATAGGGTTTAGCCGTGTAGTTTCATATGGAAAACACACGGTTAAACACTAGTATTGGTCAAGCAATTTCAAGCTGAGTCATCTCGGGCCAATCTCAAGTTAATGCATTAAAACTGAAATCAGTGAGTTTTCTCAATTTCCTTCTTTTTTTTATGTGTGTCTGTGTTCTTTCAATGCAATTGCTTCCAATTTGACTCGAATTTCAGTAATTGGTTCTTATTAGCTTAACTTTTGATTTTTTTATTCTGTTTTGGTTAGTTTAATTGTTCAGTATTAGTTTAATTCTAATTAGTTCAAATCGTTACATTAGTTGGATTTTCTTTCAGTTTTACCTTGATTCAGTTGTTGTTTTGGCAATTATGATAAGTAGTGTAGTATTTATATATTAGCTTTGTAACTTGATTTTGTTTCGTTTTAGATTTTAGTTTAATTGTGTTTCAAATCTATCTTGGGGTATTGTTTGATTTTTGTTTGATTGAATTAATATTTCTGTTAGTTTAATTAGTTTAGTTTTAATTGTTTTGCAATTCAGTGTTCATTTTTAATTTAATTAGGCTTAGGGTTTGGATATAGCTGATTTAGACTCACTGGGTTCAACCAAAGTTATTTGACTAAAGTAAAGGGGTTTGGTTGGGTTAGTAATTTCAGGGGCAATCAAGGGTAGTTTGGGCATCTAAAATGACCTGGTTTGTTAAGGATCAGTAATTTCAGAATAGAAGTGAGGGTAGCATATGTATACCATAGGTAGAAAACAAAGCTAGAATATCCTAGGTCCTTCTAGAAGGGGTTCTTAGTGTAAGTTTCTGCATTCTTAATGCAGTAACTTGGGCAACAAGCCACAAATTCAGGGATTAATCACTAAATTCTGAAATAAAGGGTGGGGGGGAATGAGTGAAAAAAGCTCTAGAACCTTCTACCCTTATTCTTGCCTATAAAAGGGAGGCCTAGTGCCTTAATAAACAAGTTTTTAGACCTCTAAAAATTCCCCAAAACTCTCCAACTCCTAACTTCCTCCTCAAAATCCACTTCTTCAAGTCTGAATTTCAAATTTGAATCTCAAAACTAAAGAGGTTCAGATCTGAAGTGATATAGCTCTAAAAACCTTTGTTTTGGATCCAAAACTCTCCAGAAAAACAAAAAAAAAAAAATAGAAAACTTTCAAAAAATCCCAAAATATACTGTTACATTGCATTCCCTAGGTTAATTCTGAATTTTAAACATTGATTCAGTCTCTTAGCTTATTTTTTTTAGCTGCTGAAGCTTCAGAAATTTCCTGAGTGAAATTCAAGTGGTTCTGAGCGTATTCGAGGTGCTTGGGTGTTATATTGGTTGAAATTGGTTCAAATTTGGTGTGATATTGTTTCATGGGTTTTAACTAAGTCCAAATTGATTCCTGTTGTTGTGATCTGCAGTCTGAACTTGTTGATTATTGCCAACTGCTGCTGATTACTATTTCTCATTGTTGATTTCATACCCAGGTACATTTCCTCAACTTAGGAGTTCTGGAAAAAGGCATCTTAGTGTCTGCATGACCTTGAAGTTGTATGATGAAGGAGCATTAAATTTTCTATTTGAATTTGTCCTTTTATTAGTCCTATTACTAATAAAATTTGTTTGAACGATACCTGATTGGAGCTAAACGAACTGTGGACTTTTAAATGATGATTGTTTGAATTATTAGCTTAGTTTAATTTCAGTTTTTGTAATTAAATGTTGTAATTGGACTGTACTATACAGACTTTCCGATTTGAGGTAGTAAGAACCATGTTAGCGATGCATTAATACTATAATTCATAGTTTGTTGTTGCTGACTTTTAATTTCATAAATCATTATAGTGCATTAGGATTAGTCCTATAAGTGTTAATAAACAGTGTCTCACGTATTATAGGGACTGCTTCCTCATTTCAGGAACATTTCAAGAGTTACTACACAGTTGAATGCAACTCTATGATTAGATGATAGTAGAAGTAGTATTACAATTAGGGCAAACAATTATAGTCTGCTTTTGAGGTCAACGTTCCAGCATATCAAATAAGTTTCAAGTGTAATTACATTAACCAGTTATCAAAACCTCTAAATGTTTGTATCATGTTTAGACTAGGTATCAAATTTAGAATTAATCAGTAAATAAAATTGGAGTTCACCTCTCCCTGGTTAGTTTGATCCATGAACTAATGGCTTGGAATTGTTTGGCAAATTGTTTGGGCCCTCCGCAATGATAATAACCTGTTAGTTTTTTTAGGTGGACTTTTAATAATTTTACCTTCTTAAACACGGGTGTGCATTTCATGCAACCCAAATCCAAATCCAAAAACGTTGAATGAGAATGTGTCGAGGATCCTGGTACATTTCATGTGACGTGATCCAAAAATACGTTTTTTAAACGACGTTCACTTTCTTTAAAAAATAACTAAAAGTGGTAAATGATATTAAAATTTCACTATAGGTTGGAACATGTATAAAAATCAAATTTTAGCCATTTATAATAATTTAAGTGACCGTGCTAGAGACCCGGAATCCGGGGGTGCCTAACACCTTTCCTCAGGTCAACATAATTCCTTATTTAGAATTTCTTGTTCGCATGCTTCAATTGGGAAGTCGACAATTTTTCTCGATTTGGGATTTAAGTTAAACTGGTGACTTGGGACACCAAAAGCCAATCCTATCCCAAGTAGAGACTCTAAATATAAATAAATAATCCCATTTCGAATAATGTCACTTTAAATGGAAAAACTCCCTTATACATTATCTTTCGGGGTAGGTGTGTGAAAAGGAGGTGTGACAAACGGAAATCAACCAGGACTCACACTTGGAGAACTTGGCATATAACTGACTATCCTTATGAGTCTGAGGAATCACTCTAAGGTACTGCTCGTGCCCCTCCCAGCTTCGGGAATATATCAAAATATCATCATGAAGACTAACACGAATGAATTCAAATAAGGCCTGAACACTCGGCTCATCAAGTCCGTAAAAGCTACTGGGGCATTTGTCAACCCGAATGTCATAACCAAGAACTCATAATGCCCGTACCAAGTGCAGAAAGCTGTCTTAGGGACATCGGATGCCCAAATATGGTAGCCAGATCTCAAGTCAATCTTCGAAAATTACCTTGGCACCCTGAAGCTAATCAAACAAATCATCAACCCTCGGCAATGGATACTTGTTCTTGATTGCAACCTTGTTCAACTACTGGTAATCAATACACATTCTCATCGATCCGTCCTTCTTCTTGACAAACAACATCGACGCACCCCAAGGCAAAACATTGGGTCTAATGAAACCCTTATCAAGCAAATCTTGCAACTGCTCCTTCAACTCTTTCACTCAGACGGGGCCATACGATACAGCGAGATAGAAATGGTCTGAGTGCCCGGAGCCAAATCAATACAGAAGTCAATATCTCGGTCAGGTGGCATACCCGGCAGGTCTGAAGGGAAAACATCCAGAATGTCACGAACAACGGGCACATAATTAATAAAGGAAACCTCAGCACTAGAATCGCGAACATACGCCAAGCCTTCACATACGATATAACACTGCGGGTAGAATGACCAGGAGTCTCTCTCCACTCTAAACGAGGCAGACCCGGTAAAGCTAAGGTTATAGTCTTGGCATGACTGTCCAAGGTAGCGTGGTAAGGTGATAACCAGTCCATCCCCAATATAACATCGAAACCAACTATGTCTAGAAGAAGTTAATCTACACGAGTCTCAAAACCTCCATTAACCACTATACGTGAACAATGGATGCAATCCACCATAATATAATCACCCAACGGCGTAGACACATAAACAGGGCACTCAAAGAATCACTAGGCATGACAAGATACGGCGCATAATAAAATTGAAGCTTCTGTACCACATACCAGAACAATACCTGCACCTCCACCTCTAATACCTTTACCTCTACCTCCAGCATCTCTACCTCCACCTCTAATACCTTTACCTCGTCTAGGCCTCCGAAGACGAAGCTGATCTATCACTGTCTGTACTGCTTCTTAGATAAAGAAGCGGTACATGACCTCACCATTCGCAAAAGGACAAGAGTAGAGGTTTTAATTTAGCATTGAGAGAACAAAATCGAACGGCAGGAAAGAATAGAAGTGAAACTTTTTCGAACTCTGTAACCTCTGGGGGATAAATACAGACGTCTCCGTATCGATTGCCTATACTCTACTAAGATTGTCTGTGAATTATGAGACCTGTGTAACCTAGAGATCTAATACCAACTTGTCACGACCCGAATTTCCCACCCTCAGGGGTCGTGATGGCGCCTACTCATGGTAGCTAGGCAAAACAAGAACCTTTGCAAATATTAACCTATCTTGTTTTATACATGGTTAAACAATTAAATTATCAATGAATAAGTAGTTAAAAGACAATGAAAATTAAAATTTAGCAGAAGTCTAAACTAAATATAGAAACAACGTCTATAAAGCCAATACAAGTCTCTACCTAGCACCTAGTGTCACAACATTCACGGGCTACTAAGATTTACTACATACAACCGTTTGAAAGAGTATAACATTGTCTGTCTCGAATACAAGAGATTACAGAACATAAATAAAGATAGAAGAGACACCAGGCCTGGGGATTCCTGCAAGGCTACCTCGGTGTCTCGGAGGCATGAAGGCTAGCTCCTGAGCCACAACTGCTATCCGGTACCCGGATCTGTGCAAAAGAGCATAGAGTGTAGTATCAGCACAACCGACCCTATATGCTAGTAAGTGCCTAGCCTAAACCCAGCGAAGTAGTGATGAGGCTTGGACCAGACCACCAAATAAACTTGTGCAGTTGTATAATATACACCGAAAAGTAAAGCAGAAAGAAACAAATAAAGATAGGAGGGAGATACATGCTTTGGGGAAATAACAGATAAAGTAGGTTCCAAAGAAAATTACCAGGAAACCAAAATTCAACTTCTAACAAGGATAAGGAAAACAAAGGCAGATTAACTCTCGGTTCACAACTCGTTGCACGCGTGCAACCCGATCCCATCTCTCATAGCGTGTGGTAGGCGTACCACCCGATCCCATTTCATTATATCTTGTGGTAGGCGTACCACCCGCTCCCATTTTATTAAATCTCGTGGTAGGCATACTACCCGCTCCAATTTCTTTATATCAACAGTTCTTCCAAATGAAATTTACTCTAACAAATGCAACAATAAATACGGATTCATAAGACAACAAGTACACAATAATTATGATTCATCGAGGAAAACAAATAATGACAAGTAGCAATTAATTATGGGCTTTAAGGAGCAATTAGGCAATTTAGTATTTAGTATGTCGAATGTCAAGTAGTAATTAAGTCACATAAACATGTAGCAATTATGGCATAAATTCAAGGCCTAACGTTGCGCAACAATACCTTTATTCAATAATAACAAGTAACACAATAAAGGAAAATATCAAAATAAAGAATTACAGTAATAGTGGAATAAGACAATTAATGCACTTGAACTGATAGCAATAAGAAATCATAACAAATGGCAATAACTGCACGACATCACCCTTCGTGCTTTTACTCTCATCCTCATCAAGCAATGATTTAATAAAATGTGCACGGCATCACCCTTCGTGCTTTTACTCTCATCCTCACTAAGCAATGATATAATAAAATGTGCACGGCCTCACCCTTCGTGATTTTACTCTCTTTCCTCACATATAAGCAATAGAATCGGCACGGGATGGTACATCGTGCAACATGGCATCACCCTTCGTGCTTTTATTCTCTTTCCTCACAACAAGCAAATAATGCACGGCATCACACTTCGTGCTTTACACTCTTTCCTCACAATAAACAAACAATACACGACATCATCCTTCATGCTTTAACACTCTTCCTTACCCAAACAACAATTACAAACAAGGGGCAAGGGAATAAACAAAATAATAATGGAAATCCCGACAAGGGAACACAATTAAATATTTAAAACCCAGCAGGGGTACAACATCAATAATCTCAATATCCCGGCAAGGGAAAATAATCAATAAAAAAAAATATCCAGGCAAGGGAACAATTTAAATACTCTTTCTCTTCCTTTCACTTTTATTTCATATCTCACTTTACCACTCGAGCCAACGCTCCAAAGGGTTCAACCATTTCATATGCATTCACAATTGTAATATAACTTGAGCCAATGCTCCTCGTTATTCATATGTCACAATCCCTCTCACAAGCTTTTCACAACAAATAGGAATCATCACCAAGGCAAGAGAAATACAACGAAATCAAGATATTCACAATTTAAAGACTCATGGTCATGCTAGACACCAACGTATAGATACTCGTCACCATGCCTATACATCGTACTCAACAAGAAGCAATTAGAAAATAAGGCTCAACTCCTAGTCTTTCAAGCTAGGGTTAGACCAAACACTTACCTCAATGCCTTGAATACAACTCAAGCTTCAATTATAGCTTTACCACGTGATTCCACCTCCAATTCGTTCGTATCTAATCAGAAATTACTCAATTACAACAATACGTGCTAAATAAATCAACCCCAATGCATGAAAATGAGTTTTCCAATGTTTTACCCAAAAAGTCAAAAATTGAACCTGGGCCCACGTGGTCAAAACCCGAGGTTCGAACAAAAAAACTATTACCCATTCCCTACGAACTCAAATATCCAATTTGTTTTGAAATCGTACCTCAAATTGAGGTCCAAATCCCCAATTGTTAAAAAATCTAGGTTCTACCTGATAACGCCAAACTATGGCTTATAAAAAGACACACACGGACGTAGCAAATATAGTCTGAGTAATTCTGCCCAGAGTCGAACCATAGAGAATTAAACTATCAATTACTCTTGTCGGACTTACTAAATTCTCACAATCAATTTCCCCAAACTTTGTGATTCATAGTTGATATATTTACCAACTAAACTGAAAATAAATAAAGCTGAAAGTTAACTAAGCTTGCTTGTATATAATTTGAATAAGGTCTAAGGTAATGGTTTCCTCCGTTGTTGATTTCCTTGGCTGAATATGTTTTATAATTGAGACTTAGTTGTCTCTATCAATCATGAACGTTCCAGATATCATAAATCTTTCTCAAGCAATTATGATAATTTACTAGATACTAAATAGGGATGGATAATGGAGGGCCCTTTCAACTAATCACAATCCAAACGTAGATGAACAAATAGAGATTAACAACCAATTTCAAATTATATTAATATAACAACCAAGTCATCCCCAACGGGTTTCACCAAATCCTTAGGTTAAAGTATTTAGCTACTCATAACAATGGAAGATAAAATTAATAGATTATTCATAATGGAAGAATTGCAAGAAAAATAGAAGAGAGTAAGAACTATGATGTTTTGGGTGATCTCTCACACTTGTTCTTCTTCCAAAAGTAATCTCAAAATAAGCCTCCACTATTTTGGGCGAGTTTCTACATCTTATAAGGGTTTTACAAGAAATTTTCCCGAATTGACACTTTGGTCCCTTGAATTTTCTGGGTTGTGAACAGTGCGCCGCGGCCGCGGTGCTGACCGCGGGAGGCACTGCCTCAAACCGTGGCGCGGACCGCGGCGGCGACCGCGGTGAGCACTTTCTGGGCTTTTGTCTCCGCGTTCCTTCTCTTTTTTCTCTTTTGTGTTCGGGTACTTCTTGAGTAGGTGTTTTCTTCACGTTATTGCCTCCAAACACTTCATGTTGCTTCCTCACATCTTATATTCCCTGTGAAACCAAATAGCACCAATTAAAGCATTTTATTGGTAATTTACATTATAAAACAACAACAAAGCATGGGCAATTATGGTGTAAACAACAACTATATAGCCTATTATCAACACCTCACACTTAAATTATTGCTAGTCCTCGAGCAATTCACCACACTGCATCAAAATTCATTCCCTATGCTTTTCCCTCAATGACTCACTCCATGAAAATTTTACAAGAGTTACACATATAGTAATGAACAACTTTTACCTCAAGAATCAAATCTTTCGTTCCCATAACATTTGTACTTACTCAAACCACTCTACACAATAGTCAAGAGGCATCTTTACTTTGTGAATTACATGCCCTCACATCACACAAGAGAGTAGTTCCATATATATAATGACAGTGATAACCATTAGGTACTCAAATACACAGAATTCGCTCACTCTCCACAAAGAACCCACAAAGATGCACCATAAGCATGCCCGTAGTGTAGTACTCGACTAATCGAGCTCATTCAATCTTGGATCAATTAGGACTTTATTTGATTGTAATGTAGGCTACGGGATGGGTAGGATATATTTAGATATGAGAGTAGCTACACCTCCCTAAGAACTTTAATACATACATTTTTAACATTCAAACACTATTCTTCTGTCAAACAAAAATTCCACCTTCACATCAATGTAAATTACCTCTTTCTTCTTGAAGCACACTTACGTCAAGAACCACCACTTATCAAGGACATATATGTTTTTTTTTTCAAGTAGATCTTCTTTTTTTTTTTTTAAAAAGTGCACCTTTCTCCTTATTCAATTAGTTCCACTCAAAAGCCTAACCAACCACCCCACACTTTAACTTTTACAAAGTTCATAACAATTCAAGTGCTCATGAGAGGTGAAAAGGTTCAAATAGATGGTTAATTCAAACAATTGGTTAAGGCTTGTAATGTGGTTGCCAAAAAGAATGGATTATAGGCTCAAAAGGGTTAACTACGATACATAACAATTAGGTGGGTCAAATATACATATCTGGCTCAACAAAGAAATTCCTATATCACTTCTAAGACTGAATGAAGCTACTATTTCGCTTTGCAAACACACAGAACAAGTTCTAGGCATCAAATATACATCATGGAATACAGTAACACTCACACACACATGGCACATGACTCACTCTGGATTAGTTTATCTAGACATTTTCTTTGAGTATTCAAGTTAGGTACATACATACAATTATTAAGGCACTTAAATAAGATTCAACCCTTGAAGCTTAGCGCTACACTCTAGCATCTATCGTGTTTAGTTGTAAGAATGCTACAGGTTTTCCTTCTTCAATTTTAAACTCGTTGCCCATTAATCCTAACCTAAAAACAAGAAAGAAAAAAAAATCTACCTATACCCGGTTCAAGCTAAACCCTTGAAAAAGAATCATGGCCCAAAGAAAAACCAAGGGGGAGTTACTACACTATCTAAGAAATAAAAAAAATAAAATAAATCTTTTTGGTATTTTCTGTAGACTAGCTTCCCTCAATAAAATTGTCTAAAGAATCCGTCATTAGGAAGAGTCTTTATATTTCAAATTTTTTTTCTTGACTTAGTCCCTCAAGAACCCCGTCGAAAGAGATCCATCGTCAGGACAAGTTGCTTAGTATTTTAACTTTCCTAAAATAAACTGTTACTCTAATTCTAAAGCAATTAACACAAAACAAAACCAAGAACAACAAACAGGTAATTTTTTTTACAAGTACAACATACAATGAAGTTTCCCCCACCCTACACTTAAAATGGAGACCTGGCCCCATTGCTTGACGATATAAAAAGTAGTGAGGTAAAGGAACTTCCCTGAGGGGTCACTCTTGATCTGAAACTGTGTCTGGGTTGACATTGCAGGCGCGACCCAGAGCTCTCAACCAGCCCATTTACTAAGAACTTGTTTGTCCCATCTTCTGACTCGATCTCAACAGCTCCACTTGCAAACATTTTCACCACTCTAAATGGTCCTCACCATCGGGACTTTAACTTACCTGGAAACATTCTCAACCTTGAATTATATAGTAATACCTTGTCACCGAGTTTGAAATCTCCGTCCACAATGTGTTTGTCATGCAGCTTCTTCATTCTTTCCTTGTATAGCCTCATGCTTTCAAACGCTTGATATCTAAATTCTTCCAGCTCATGCAACTCTGTCGGTCGATTTTGTCCAGTTGCGTCAGGATCCATATTCAATTGTTTTAGTGCCCACCAAGCTCAATGTTCTAGGTCTACAGGCAGATGATATGCCTTCCCAAATACCAACTTATATGGTGACATACCTATTAGTGTTTTGAATGCAGTTCTACAGGCCCAGAGTGCGTCATCAAGTTTCTTTGCCCAATCAGTTCATGTGGCATTCACCGTCTTGGTTAGTACACTTTTTATCTCCCTGTTAGACATTTCAACCTGCCCACTGGTTTGCGGATGGTAAGGGGTGGCCACCTTGTGGCGTACATTATATTTTGCAAGTAGTTTCTCGAAGGCTCTATTACAGAAGTGAGTGCCTCCGTCACTGATGATCGCTATTGGTGTCCTAAACCTAGTGAATATGTTCTTTTTTAGAAATCCTACCACCACTCCTGCATCAATTGTGGGCAATGCTGCAGCCTCTACCCATTTAGACATGTAGTCCACAGTAACAAGGATGTACTTATTGCCAAAGGAGCTGACAAACGGACCCATAAATTCAATCCCCCAAACATCAAACACCTCTACCTCTTGAATCGGGTTCATTGGCATCTCATGGCAACGGGAAATGTTCACGGTCCGCTGGCATTTATTGCAGCCCTTTACCCAAAGGTGCGCATCTCTAAACACAGTTGGCCAAAAGAATCCGGCCTCTAGAACTTTGTAGCTTTCCTGACCCCTCCAAAATGTCCTCCGTATGCTGATGCGTGACAAGCCTGCAAAATAAAAAATTATTCTATCTCGGGGACACACCTCCGGATAATATTATCAACACATATTCTAAACAAATATGGCTCGTCCCAATAATACATGTGGCAATCATGAAAGAAAATTTTCTTTTGGACAGATGAAAGGTCATATGGAACTATACCGCAGGCCAGTCAGTTTGCAAAATCTGCATACCATGGCGCATCTTCCAGAGTAGCTGCGAGCAGATGCTCGTCTTGAAAGGTTTCCAGAATCTCTTCCATTGATTTTTTAGCTCGTTCAAGTTGTGATAGATGATCAGTGACTTGATTTTTTGTGCCCTTACGGTCACGAATTTCGAGGTCGAATTCTTGCAACAGTAGAACCCAACGAATTAGGCGCGACTTAGACTCCTTATTCTCAATTAGGTACCTGACAGCTGCGTGGTCAGTGTATACAATTGCCTTGGAACCAATCAGATATGATCGAAACTTGTCAAAAGCAAACACCACCGCTAACATCTCCTTCTCCATCACAGTGTAGTTAAGTTGTGCACCGCTTAGCGTTCTGCTTGCGTAGTAGATCGGGTGCATCAACTTATCCTTTCGCTGCCCCAAGAGTGCTCCTATGCCATAGTCGCTTGCATTACACGTGAGCTTAAATGGTTGCTCCCAATTGGGTGCAGTTACCAACCTCTTCTTTAGTTCCTCAAATTCCAACCTGCAATCATTAGAAAACGCAAAGGGCTAATCCTTCTCAAGGAGTTTTCATAATGGGTTAGCAATTTTGGAAAAATCTTTTATGAAACACCAGTAGAACCCGACGTGTCCCAGAAAACTTCTCAACGCCTTGACTGAAGTGGGAGGTGGTAGCTTCTCAATCACGTCAACCTTAGCATGGTCGACCTCAATTCCTCAACTGGACACTCAATGTCCCAGGACTATCCCTTCTTGTACCATAAAATGGCACTTCTCCCTGCTTAGCACTAAGTTTGTCTCCACACATCTTTTGAGCACTCTGCTTAAGTTGTGAAGACAGTCTTCGAATGAATCTCCCTCCACGGAGAAATCATCCAAGACTTCCATAATATCATCCACCATATCTGTGAAGATGGCTAACATGCACTGTTGAAAAGTCACTGTTGCATTGCAAATCCCAAAAGGGATTCTCTGAAAGGCAAAGATGCCATACGGACAGGTGAATGATGTTTTCTCTCTATCTTCGGGGGCTATTGATATTTGATTGTACCCCGAATATCCATCTAAGAAACAAAAGTGTGATCTTCCAGCCAGCTTGTCCAATGTTTGGTCAATGAAAGGCAAGGGAAAATGGTCCTTTCGGGTGGCGATGTTCAATTTTCGATAATCCATGCAAATTTTCCACCCTGTGAAAGTTCGAGTTGAGATCAACTCATTGTTCTCATTTTGCACAACAGTCATTCCCCCCTTTTACGGCACACATTGGATATGGCTGACCCAATTGCTATCAGAGATAGGGAAGATGATTCCCGCATCTAACCATTTGATCACTTTCTTCTTTACAACCTCTTTCATGTTTGGGTTCAGCCTTCGCTGATGTTCCCTGGAAGGTTTGTGCCCCTCTTCAAAGAGAATCTTATGCATACAGAAGGCTGGGTTGATACCCTTTATGTCTGCCATGGTTCAGCCAATGGCAGTCTTGTTTTCCTGTAGTACCTATAAGAGTCGTTCTACCAGCACATCTAGCAAACCAGATGATATCATAACTGGCAAGGTCGAATCAGGGGCCAAAAATATATACCTGAGGTGATTTGGGTGTGGCTTTAGCTCTAGTTTGGGTGGTTCTTCTACCTATAGCTTTGCTGGAGGTGTTGCCCTTTTTTCTAATTCAAGGGACTCAAATTAAGGTTCCCTTGTCCAGAATCCTTGGCCTTCAAGTGCCATGACTTATTCAGCTAACCCTTCACCATCCATCTCTTCTATATTTATCAGACATGCTTCCAATGGATCGTTAACAGTCAGGGTTGCATCGTCCTCTTGTAGAATCACATCTACTGCATCCACTAAAGAGCAATTAGCATATTCGCTGGGTCTTCTCATAGATTGCTGAACATTGAATATGACTTCTTCATCGTTTAGTCTCATTTTTATTTCCCCAGTCTCACAATCGATCAGTGCTCTGCCAGTCGCCAAGAACGGTCTACCCAAAATGAGAGTTATCACCTCATCTACCTGGCAGTCCATAATAACAAAGCCTGTTGGGAGCACGAACTTCCTAACGTGCACCAACACATTATCAAGAATACTAGTTGGCCTTTTCACTGTGCGGTCAGCCAGCTGTAGTAGCATGGAAGTCGGTCTAGCTCTACTGATGCAGAATTTAGTGTACACAACCAGTGGCATCAGATTTATGCTGGCCCCCAAATCACATAATGCCTTTGCAAAGGCGAAGCTCCCAATTGTGCACAGAATAGTGAAACTACCTGGATCAGACATCTTTTGAGCCATCGGTCTTGTCACTACTGCGCTGCAGGTCTGTGTCAGAGTCACAGTGGAAAGATCCTGAAAATCAAACTTCCGTGACATTAGATCCTTCATCATCTTTGCATAACCGGGAATCTCCCTCAAAGCATCCATCAAAGGAATATTCAACTGAATCTAACGTAGCATCTCCATGAATTTCTTATATTGAACTTCCTTCTTTTGTTTAACCAGTCACTGGGGGAAGGGTGCAGGTATCACCCTTTGTAGAATGCTTGCTGGCTTCACTCTGTTGGAATCTTCTGGCACAAGAGGTGCCACCTGTTCTGCAGCTAGCTCATTCATCTTTTCTTTCTCGTGACACTGCTCAACCACCACTTCAGTGAGCTCTGTTGGTTCCTTCACCTCTAATAGAACTGGAGTGACTGTCGTACTCTCCTTCCTGGCTTGTAGATTCTGTTGTTCTCTATCTGTCCCATTCCGGAGACTTACTGCTATCAGCTAATTTGGGTTTTGCTCCTTGGGGTTTATGTTAGTCTTTGCAGGCAAGGTTCCCCGAGGACGCTTGTTCAAAGCCATGGACAATTATCCCATATGCGTTTCAATGTTCTCTATGGCTAAATCATGCATTGCCAATTTTTCCTACACTTCATTATTCGTTCCAATATGTTGCTGAAGCATACCCCTTATTTCCACCATGTTGTTATCTTGCTATTGAGAAGGTGGTTGGTATGTTAATTGTTACTAATTTTGTTTTGGATAGCCCTGTGGTTTTTGATATGGTACTGGCACCATTTGGTTCTGAGGGTGCATACCCCCAGGATGTTGCATGTTAGGCATGTACTACTGATTTTGTGGCGGTCTCCATTGCTGTGCTCCTTGTCTCTGACCCCCATAGTTCTTGACATAATTCATATCTTTCCTTACCCCTTTATTTTTTCCTTCTTCGCTCCATGAATGCACATAAGACTGATTAATACAAGGTGTACACAGTCCTAAATTTGTTGTATCAACAATGTGCACCTGTTTTGTACCCATCTCATCAATCTTCTTTGTCAATATGCTCATCTGGGTCATGAGTGTGGCCATATTCCCTGCATGTGAATTATTTAGGTCAAGAGGAACTAAATGCACTATGGGTGCCAGTGTTGTAGCTCTAGTGATCCACCCTGAATTTTGTGACATCTTGTCAAGAAGGATTTTGCACTCGGTGAATGTCTTACTCAAAAATGCACAGCCATTAGAAGCATCCACATTTGCCTTTAAATAGTCAGCTAACCCCATGTAGAATCTCTGGCCAAGCATCTGGTCTGGAATGCCATGGTGAGGGCACTTCACTAACATCCATTTAAATCTTTCCCAAGTTTCTTCCAGGGACGCAGTCGGCTGCTGCTTATACTGTAATATTTCATCAATTTGTCTTGCAGTCTTGTTGGGCAGATAGAACTTATTCCTGAACTGCTTGACTAATTCCTCCCTGGTGGCTATGGAATTGATAGGGAGCGAATTTAGCCAATTCTGAGCTTCCCCGGTCACAGAGAATGGAAACAGTAGTAGCTTGATAGCTTCCGGGGTCACATTCGGCTGCCTTTGGCTCATACAAATTGATAAAAAAAATTTCAAGTGTTGTTGCGGGCCTTCAATGTATGACCTAGAGAACAATCCTTTATTCTACAGTAGATGCAGTATTGTTTTGGTTATCTAGAAGGTCTCCGCTTGGATTGCGGGCACAGCTATGGCGGTGGCCAGGTTATCAGTTGCGGGCTGTGCCTAGTCACAAAGTGCAGCCTCGGGCACAAGAGGTGCCAATACTATCACGTTGGGGTTTGCTGGTAGATCCCCAACGTTTCCAACGACGTTGTCTCCGTCACCCATGTCAAATTCGAGCAGGTGTGATTGTTGGGATTGTTGTGTTCTCTTGTTGGCATGGTTCAATGCCCTGAATGTTTTCTCGGGGTCTGAGAGTCCTTCTAGCAGTTCTCAAGTCCTCGAAGAATTTCTAGGCATACACCTGTATTCCACTAAAGCTCAAACGTTAGAATTTCAATGAAAAGATTGGGTATAGAGAAGACTGACTACACTACGAATTTTTGTAGTTCTTTCAATTGTAATTGATAACACTGTTAATTCCCCGGCAATGACGCCAAGATTTGATAACGTCAAACTATGCCTTATAAAAAGACACACACGGACATAGCAAATATAGTCTGAGTAATTCTGCCTAGAGTCGAACCATAGAGAATTAACCTATCAATTACTCTTGTCGGACTTACTAAATTCACACAATCAATTTCCCCAAACTTTGTGATTCACAGTTGATGATACATTTAACAACTAAACTAAAAATAAATAAACCTGAAAGTTAACTAAGCTCGCTTGTATTTAACTGGAATAAGGTCTAAGCAAATGGTTTCCCCCGTTGTTGATTTCCTTGGTTGAATATGTTTTATAGCTGAGACTTAGTTGTCTCTATCAATCATGAATGCTCCAGCTATCATAAATATTTCTCAAGCAATTATGATAATTTACTAGATGCACTTTCTCAAGCTACGCTAGCTAGATTCACAATACGGTTCACTTAGATTGCACCTGAGGTATCGTTATCTCTAATCCAACCTCTAAACCCTCGGTTATGGCTCTTGTCAATAATCCGGGAGTGATGTTGATCATACAATCAGTTAAATATGCTCTCTCTCTCTCAAGCAGCTACATACTAAATAGGGACGGATAATTGAGAGACCTTTCAACTAACCACAATCAAAACATAGATGAAAAAATATAGATTAACAACCAATTCCAAACTATATTGATACAACAACCAAGTCATCCCCAACGGGTTTCTCCAAAACCTTAGGTTAAAATATTTAGCTACTCATAACAACGGAAGATAAAACTAATAGATTATTCATAATGGAAGAATTGCAAGAAAAATAGAAGAGAATAAGAACTATGCTGTTTTGGGTGATCTCAAAATAAGCCTCCACTATTTTGGGCGAGTTTCTACATCTTATAAGAGTTTTACAAAAAGTTTCCCCAAATTGACACTTTGGCCCCTTAAATTTTCTGGGATATGAACAGTGCACTGCGTCCACATTGTCGAATGCGGTGCTGACCATGGGAGGCACTGCCTCAAACCACGGCGCGGACCGCGGTGGTGATCGCGGTGAGCACTACCTGTGCTTTTGTCTCCGCATTCCTTCTCTTTTTGCTCTTTTGTGTTCGGATACTTCTTGAGTGGGTGTTTTATTCACGTTATTGTCTCCAAACACTTCATGTTGCTCCCTCACATCTTATATTCCCTGCCAAACCAAATAGCACCAATTAAAGTATTTTATTGGCAATTTATATTATAAAACAACAACTAAGCATGGGCAATTACGGTGTAAATAACAACTATATAACCTATTATCACTACCCAAAACACCCAATTTCCCACATGAAAATCTTTGATTTTAGGTTGAAATCATGTTAAAATATGTATATGATTGAAAAAAATGAGTAAAAACGAACTTACAATTGATTTGGAAGAAGGTTTGTTCTTGAAAAATCACCCAATGGAGTTTTGTGGTGAAAATAACTTAAAAATCGACTGAGTATAAAAAATTCCAGGTCTATGATATGGCAATTGCGAACTCCGACCCTCAGATATGGGAATTGCGAAGCAAGGTTCGCATTTGAAAATCCTACATAATTCCCCAGGTTCCGCATTTGCGAGAAAAATGTCGCATTTGTGATGACTGATGATCTATGTGGGCATCGTTTTTACGATGGAAGCCTTCGTATTTGCGAAGAAGGCTGCCCAAGTAGTCTCTCCCATTTTCAATGCATAGCTCGCATTTGCGAGGCTGCTTCGCAAATGCGAAGCATTCCAGTCAGTTCATACTAGAAAATTTTAAGTTAAAAAATCCAACCTGTGGCCTATCCAAAACTCACCCGAGCCCTCAGGGCTCCAAACCAGATATACGCACAACCTCAAAAACGTCCTACGAACTTATTCGCGCAATCAAATTGCAAAAATAACATCATAAATATCGAATTAAGCCCCAAAATCAAAGAATTCTTTCAAACTTCATAAAATCTCAAATTTTCCAATTTAGGTCCGAATCACATCAAACAATGTTCGTTTTTCACCAAATTTCACAGAAACATCTTAAATCATATAAAAGACCTGTATCGGGCTTTGAAACTAAAATACGGACCCGATACCAACACATTCTAATAAATTTTCGTTCCAAATTTCCTTAAATAATTTCAGATTCCGCGACCTCGGAATTCGATTCCGGGCATATGCCCAAGTCCCATATTTTCCTACGGACCCTCCGGGACCGTCAAACCACGAGTCTGGGTCCGTTTATGCAAAATGTTGACCAAGGTCAAATTTATTCATTTTAACACCAAAATTTAGTAATTTTTCATAAAATTTTACATTTAAGCTTTCTGGCTATACGCTCGGAATATGAACACAAATTGAGGCAACTCTAAATGAGGTTTTCAAGGCCTCAAAAGCACAAAATTCATTTAAAATAGGTGATGACCCCTTTAGGTCATCAGAATTGCCTGAGCGGTTCGTATTGAGTGAGACGAGATCATTGGATTTAGGATCAGTGCAATATGATTATATGAAGAATATTAAGGAGCTAAGACCATTATTTGGTTAGGAATGAGATGATGGTTCTTATCAGGAGTATAGACCCAATGATTTGTTTATTTGATAGTTGGGTATGAATTTCTACACATCCTTCCATATTGGTGGTACTGTAAAAGCTAGGGCAAGACCTTTGTGGGTCATGAGGTGCCAGGGGAGCATCAGATTCGTGGAATTTTGACTAATTTGATAAGAGAATGTTATTATGATCCTGTGAGTAAAGTGGTGCAAGGTGTGAATTCAGCTAAGGTATGTAGTCATGTTTTGGTGTTGCGGGTAGTTGTTGATACGGTGAGCATATGTTGGTACAGGCCTGACAGAAAATTATGGATGTAGGGATTGGGCTCCAAGGCGTATTTGCTTAATTGAAAAAAGATATCTTCAGATTGATCGATCTAGGGTACCGAACTGAGTTGTGGTAGCACATGTAGGTGCTCGAGGTATTAAACAGTGGTTTCAGACAACCCCAACACAATTCTTAACACATTCGAGGATGAACATATGTTTAAGTAGGAGCGGATGTAACAACCCGACAGGTCATTTTGAGCTATAGCGCGTCTCTCAGCAGTTTGGGGCTATGAGCAGTTTCACTTCAAGTATGTCTCTATGCTCGTTCGAGGTCGAACGAATGTTTAAGTGTAGGAGGATATGACAACCCGGCCGGTCGTCTTAAGAACTAATGCCCCGATCCCCTATTAGCTGCTTCCCCCAAGTCTATTTGTTCTATTTTGATTTGCCAGGATGTTCGGTTTTATGTTTCGGAAAGTTTTGGGACACTTAGTTCCTAAATGAGAGCTTAAGTGTTGGAAAGTTCACCGTCGTTGGAACAGTGTGAAGCCGACCTCGGAATGGAAATCTGATGGTCCCATTAGCTCCGTTAGGTGATTTCGAGGTTAGGATCCTGCTCGGAATGTATTTTCGAATTTCGTAGCTAATTTAGGCTTGAAATGCAGAAAGTTGAATTTTTGAAGTTTCCGGTCCGGCAGCGAGATTTTGATCCGAGGATCGGAATAGAATTCTGAGAGTTGCACTAGCTTCGTCATTTCATTTGGGATGTGTGAGCGAAATTTCAGGTCATTCAAACGAGGTTTGATAGACTTTTTGCTCAAAAGTGTGTTTTCTAGAGTTTTTGAAAGTTTAGGCTTGAATTAGATGAATAATAGGTGTTTTGGTGTTTTTTGTAGCATTCCGAAGGTTGGAGAAAGTTTGAATGATGTTTTAGGTTATGTTGGTGCCTTTGGTTGAGGTCCCGGGGGCCTCGGGTGTATTTTTGGATGCTCAACAGATCATTTTTAGTTGTTAAAAAGTTGCAGATTTATGTTCAGCTGTTGCAGAGTAATTTTACCCTTTGCGTTCACGAGAGGACCCTCATGTTTGTGAAGAGTCAGTTGAGGAAGGTGAAGTTTAAGCCTTCACATTGGCGAGAATGGGACCGCGTTCGCGAAGGGCTAAGGGTTTGTGCACTGCGTTCGCGTGGGTGGTGTCGCGTTCGCATAGAAGAAAATGAGCGGCAAAGTTTTCATTAAATTTAATGCATCGCGTTCGCGATATGAGGGAGAAGATCGCGAAGGCCTTCCTGTGCAAAGCATCCCGTTCACGATGTAGAGGACACGTTCCCGAAGAAGGAAGAAACGGTCAAAGTTATTTTGTGCTTCACGAACGCGAGGCTTTGACCACGTTCGTGAAGAAGGAAATATCTGGGCAGAATGTTTAAGATCAAAATCGAGGGTTTTGAGTTCATATCACAAAATTGGCATTCGGAGCTCGGTAGGAGGCGAATTTTGGAGATATTTTCGAAAAGAGTTTGCGGGTAATGATTCTTAACTCCTTTTTGCTTCTAACCTATTAATCTAAACATGAAGTCATCCTTTAATTTTTGAAATTGTATGAAAATTGGGGAAAAGTTCTTAGACCAAGAAATATTTTGATTGGGAATTTGACATTGGATTTGCATAGTTTTGGTATGGTTGGACTCGTGAGAGTAAGAGGTTTCTCAAAACATAAATTTTGCCCGATTCCGAGATGCGGGTCTGAGGGGAATTTTGGACATTTTACCTAATTTCACGTATTAGCTTAGAATTTAATTGTAGAATTAGTTACATTAAGTGTATTCACAATATGCAATTGAATTGAATAGATTTGGGCCATTTTTAGTAGGATACTCGTGGCAAAAGCGCAATTTCGGGTTGATTTGAGCTTGTTCGAGGTATGTGGCTTGTCTCACCTTGTGTGGGGGACGTTTCCCTTAGGATATGATATTTGATAATTGAAATGCCTTGTACATGAGGTGACGATCACTCACTTGAGCTAATTGTTGAAAACCCGATATTACTTCAAGTATTTAAACTGAGTTTCCTTTCTCTCATGTTTTATTCTACTTGCAAATTTAGCCTATTGTTAGTTAGAAAAGCATGCCTAGTTGAGTTAATTGCCTATTTGCTTGAAAATTCCTTATCTGGATTATGTGCAACATGCTAGGTTAGAAATACCTCCTTTACCTTGATATGGAATTTGAATTTAATTGTGTATTCTTCCTGTTGTTGCTGTATGTTTACTTTGGGACTACGGGACGGTATCTCGGGAGCTTCCCCTGCATATATATTGATTTGGACTATAGTGCGGGATGCCAAGAGATACCCGACACATATAATCGGGATACCAAGAGATCTCTAGCATATATTGAGGATACCAACAGATCCCTATCATAGATTGAGGATACCAAGAGATCCTCGGAATACCAAGAGATTCGTAGCATATATTGAGGATACTAAGAGATCCCCGGGATACCAAGAGATCCCTAGCATATGTTGAGGATACCAAGAGATCCTCGAAATACCAAGAGATTCCTCACATATATTAAGGATTCCAAGAGATCCCTGGTACAGATTGAGGATACCAAGAGATCCTCGGGATACTGAGAGATTGCCGGTTATTATCCTTGTGATCGTTTTAGCCTCCGTTTCGACTATTGCATTCCTTACTTTCTCGTATTAAATTTTTATTGTTAGCTTCCAACTGAATTGCTTATCTTATCTTGGTATACCTTATATTTTGTCTTACCTCAGTAGATCCCTGACCTTCCTTGTCACTACTCAAACGAGTTTAGGCTTGGCACTTACTGAGTACCGTTGTGGTGTTCTCATGCCCTTTATGCGCATGTTTTTCATGTGCAGATTCAGGTACTTCTATCCAGTAGTATCATGCCCTGAGGCGGGGTGACTGCTCTAGCGACTTTGAGGTATATCTGCTGCGTCTGCAGACTGAGGAGTCCTTTACTATTCCTGCATTACTATTTAGCCCTTATGTATTCTCTGTTCTTGTTAGACATTCTGGAGTTAGAGCTTTGTAGTATTTCTTAGCTTGTGATTCATATGTTTTGGTTTTGAGAAGTTAAGTATTGTACATGCTGAGCGGCATTTTATATATCGCTTATTTCGGTTATTTATAGTTTTGATTATTTCTTTTGCAAATTTTGCTTATGTTCCACATTGTTAAACTTACCTAGTCGTAGAGACTAGATGCCGTCACGACAGTACGGAGGGCGAACTGGGGTCATGACACTTGTTGTGTTCTATGCTTTAGCTAACTAATTTACTTATCTAGTTTATCGATTGTAAGGGTTAATATTACTTGTAAGAATCTGTCGAGTTCTTATACACCTATCCAAGTTAACATAACGTCTATATGTCTCTGGAATTAAGACTAACAAGAACGCATTTATAATTCTTGCATTTCAACCATGCAAGGCAATTATATATATAAATAGTATTTCGCTGTTAGCTACGCAGCAAAATCATTAAGAACTTGATTAAATAAACAAACCAATTTGATAAAATCAAAATCATCAATTGAAACTTTAAACATCAACATTCATATAGCACCTATAACTCCAAAACAATAAAATCAAATGTTAATGGATAACTATGTAGGACGACTGATTATGATGACTTTTAATCATACATAAAAATTATTTGTTGGACGTACATTGTAATGACCTGACTGGTCATTTAGCCTTTTAGAACCCCGTTCCCCTAAATTAAACCTTCCGTACTTGCTTTAGCTAGTTTATGACTTGAGGGGATGGTTGGTTCGGGAGTTGGAAGAGTTTTGACCAAAAATATGTCCAATTGTTTCTTTAAGTTTCTTTTAAAAGTCTAAATTTGACTTCGGTCAACTTTTTGGGAAAGCAGACTTGGATTCGTGGATTGATGATCCCGGAGGGCCCGTGGGAAAATATGGGACCTGGGCATATGACCGGAATCGAATTTTGAGGTCCTTAGCTCGAGTAATGAATTTTTCTTTGAAATTGTTAAATTGAAGTTTTAAAGAATTAAAGAAACCAAGAAATCATTGGTTTCCTAGGTACCGGGCTCGAATTTTGGTTCCGAAGCTTGGTACAGGTCCGAATTATCAGTTATGACTTACCCGTCAAATTTGGTGTCAATCCGGTAGTGTAAGGGCGTTTTGGCCTGTTAGAAGAAAATTAAGAACTTGAGGTTCAATAGTTTGATTCATTTGGTTTTAGGGTGTAATTTCAAGATTTAGCGTTTCTTTAGGTGTTCCGAGGGTCCAAGTAGGTTCGCGTTGTGATTTCAGACTTGTCGGTATGTTTGGGCGAGGCTCGGGAGCCCCGAGCGTCAGACGAGCGAGGTTCGAGCGAAGTAGGAAAATTGAGGAATAGCTGAAGGTTGCTGCTTCTGTCATAACTGCATCTGCGGTTCTAGAACCGCAGAAGAGGGACCGCAGATGCAGTCAATCGATCACAGAAGTGTCCAACGGCTAGGCCTAGGGAAACCATAGAAGCCGCTTTAAAACCGCAGAAGCGGCTTTAAAACCGCAGAAGCGGTCTCGCAAAAGCGGTCCCCAAACCGTAGAAGTGGTCTAGCCGCCTTAGGCCAGCTCCGCAGAAGCGGCTTGTAAACCACATAAGCAGGACCTAGACCGTAGAAGTGGTCCATGCATTTTGGGACAGATCCGCAGAAGCGATCCTAAGTCTGTAGAAGCGATTTTCGTAGAAGAGGTCATTGCACTGCAGAAGCGGAAATCGCTAGGCAGTGAGTTCATTTAATTCAAACTCAAAGGCCATTTATTTCATTTCTACACCACACTTAGGTGATTTGGGGTCTTCCAAAGAGAGGATTTCAACTTAGCACTTCAAAGGTAAGTTAATTCGATTCATTATTAGTTTAAATACATATGTATTAAGTTGATTAAACACGAAAAATTAGGCGAAATCAAAGGGGTGAGAGCTAGACCTAGGGTTTAAGTAAAATCAAGATTTAACCACGAAATTTGTTATGAAATGAACTAGAATTTATATATTATTGATCCTTAGGCAATATAGAACAACTTTCTTCGACAAATCTCGGAGGCAGGTGGGCCCGGGGTCAGAATTTAGGAAACTTGTGAAAATGGTTTGGAAATTACTTAAATAGGTAGTATTCGACATTGTAAGCCTTCATTGACTAGTTCTTGCTTTATTTAACAAGTTTGTGATCATTCGGCTCCGCATTGAGGGCTTGGGCTTGTTCTTGATATTGGAAGTGCACTTTGGAGCGAGGTGAGTCTCCTTTCTAACCTTTTAAGAGGGAATTGTCCCCATATGCATAACAATTGAATTATTTGTCATTGTACTCGGGTTCTACGTACGTACTAGGTAACGAGAGTCCGTGCGTAGCAACTAATATGCTAAGTCCGGGTAGTTTAGGATCCATAATCATGCTTTACGTGATATTCTAGTACAGTCTAATTATCTTTGATTCGTATGAACTATTTGATTAAGAAAAAAGAGATTAGAGGATGACCCTTATCCTGTTTGGTCCTTTAAAATAGAATAATTGGCATTTCTGTGTATGGCCACCCACACACACATATTTACATATATATATATATATATATATATATATATATATATATATATATATATATATATATATATATATATATATTGATTTTTGTTGCTGCTTGTCATTGAGCTTATTTCTGTTTGACCGCGTCGTACGGGTGATTCGCGAGCGGGGTAATAGATGCATCTATGGTTCGAGCCGTTTGACCCTCGGCAGTGCAAAATTAACTTTTATGTTGGATCGGGTCGTACGTTCCTCGGTTATTATATGCGCATGACTTATTTGGCATTATATTGTAGGTTAGACTTCATAAATGCTTAAATATATAAATGAACGCTCATGACGAAAATCTAAAGGAACAATTGTTGTTTATACTTGCTAATCCCTATGATCTGAGTTATTTTTGCTTATTATAAATCCTTCTCATTTTACATGACCTTAGTAAGTATCGAGTCGACATATAGTCTCTACTTCTTCGAGATTAGACGGGATATTTACTGGGTACATATTGTTTATGTACTCATACTACACTTATGTACTTAAATGTACGGGACCTGAGGCAGGTGGATCTGGTTATCATTCTGGTACGCACCCGTGAGCGGACTTGGGACTTTTACGGTGAGCTGCTTTCCCTCCATGCCGACTCGTAGCCGAAGAAGTCTTTCCTTTGTATTTTTACTTTCTATCTATCCGGATTCAGATAGTAGGACAATATAATATTTTTTGGGTGTATATTGTACTAGCTGCCTGTAGCTTGTGACACCAGGTTATTGCACACACATCAGTAGACTTGTTTTTGGGTTGTATTATTATGCTACTTACATCCTCTATCCCTTTCTGCTTGAATCCAATGGGAGTATTTATTTCACTTAAATTTGATAATAATAACGTAAAAAGTTAGAAATGTTTTTCGCACTTGCTTGCCCGACAATGGTGTTGGGCGCCTTCATGACCTATTATGGTATAGAAATGTGTCGTGACAACATGGTATCAGAGCATAGCTTTACGTAGGTCTCACGAGTTATGGGCAACCTGATAGAATCTTGTTGATCGATATGGAGACGTCTGTATTTATCTTCGAGAGGCTATAGGGTATTAGGAAAGAATAATCTTTATTCATTTCCATCGTGCAGTGGTTAGTATACTAAATTTCCCCCTTCTATTCTCTCACAGATTGTGAGAACTCGCACCGCTGACATTCCGGACCCGGGAGGAGCTGCCCCCCC
>MU671336.1:10454-20630 GCA_026770625.1 Nicotiana glauca | reverse complement strand
CCCCCCCCCCCCCCGTTGCTAGGGGCTGAGGTAGAGGCTGTGGGGTGGGCACCAGACTGTGGTAGGGGACGAGGACGTCCCAGAGCTGGTCTAGTAGCACCACCAGAAGATTATGTGGGGGATCCTATTATTGAGCAGCAGGGCGAGGTGCCCGAAGCTGAGCCTACCCAGTAGATTTCATGACACCACCGGGATTTCAGGAGGTCATGGGCCGCATGCTACGGTTCATGGACACTATGACTCAGGCTGGTTTATTTCAAGTTGACCCAGCTACTTCACTGGCAGGACGGGGAGCCCAGACCCTTACTGCTCAGGCTCCAAGTCATTCAACTACGGTATATCAGACTGCGGCTGCACAACTCGTAGATAGGGCTCAGCCAGTTACTGCAGTGGCACCCCAGCCTAGGTGAGCTGTGGATGGTGATCCACATAAGTTATTGGACAGGTGGACAAGGCTTCATCCTCCAATCTTTGGGGTTGAGCGTCATGAGGATGCCCAAGACTTTATTGACAGGTGCAGGGACAGACTGCACAATATGAGGATATTGGAGTTGCACGGAGTTGACTTCATTACTTTTCAATTGGAGGGCAGGGCCCGTAAATGGTGGCAGTCTTATGCACTTTGCAGGCCGGCAGGTTCTCCTCCCCTCACTTGGGTTCAGTTCACACGGCTATTCCTGGATCGGTACATCCCACCCTCTAAGAGGGAAGAGTTGTGGTATCAGTTTGAGCATTTAGAGTAGGGTAAGATATCAGTGACCGATATGAGGCGAGGTTCTCTGAGTTGTCTCGCCATGCACTTATGATAATCCCCACAGAGGCAGAGAGAGTACAGAGGTTTGTTGCGGGGTTACACCCCACATCCGATCTGCTATGGTCTGAGAGGTAGAGATGGGTAAAGGGTATCAGCTAGTGATTGAGATTGCTCGCAGGATTGAGGGTTATCGTTTAATGGGTAGAGAGCAGATGCAGCATGATAAGAGGGCTAGATTATTAGGAGAGTTCAGAGGTGCCCCATCTAGGGGTAAAGGTCACTTCGGGAGAGGGGTCAGCCCAGCAGGCCCTCACACTCAGCACCACCACCCCTCCCCGGGATGCCCCAGCAAGGCCTTCTTTTAGTGCAATGCCAGAGGGTTCCTACCACCTACCAGCTAGTTAGGGTTCCTCCGGCGAGTATTCTAGGTATCAGGATTCTTCTAGTGCACCTTTCAGCGCCCTTCTAGAGAGTTCCTATCGTCTACCAGCTATACAGGGTTCTTCCAGTGGGTATTCTGGTCAGCAGACTCAGAATCTAGGGTAGCAGGCTATGGTGCCTAGAGCGCGCTGCGAGTGTGGAGATTCGTGTCACTTGAAGAGGACTTGCCCCAGGCTTCCGGGTAAGGCAGTACACTAGGGTCAGCAGCCCGTGATTCCAACACCAGTTACTCAACTACCTAGAGGTGGAGGGCAGGCTGGTAGGGGCTGTCCTAGAGGCGGAGGCTAGACAGGGAGAGCTCAGCCCACTATTGCTCAATCAGGTGAAGGCCAGCCAGTCGGTGCTCCACCCAAATTCTATGCTCTTCTAGCTAGGCCAGATGCATTGGCCTCAGATGTCGCCATCACAGGTATTATTTCCGTTGGTGGTAGGGATGCTTCAGTGTTATTTGATCCAGGGTCTAATTATTCATATGGATCATCTCTGTTCGCTCGCTTCCTAGTTATTTCTCCTGAGCCTTTGGGTGTTCCTATTCATGTGTCCACTCTTGTGCGCAATTTTGTGGTTATGGATCAGATCTACCGGTCCTGTGTGGTCACTTTCTGTGGTTCGAGACTAGAGAAGATCTTCTATTGCTGGATATGATCGATTTTGTGGTCATCCTGGGCATGGATTGGTTATCTCCATATCATGCCGTCCTTGATTGGCAAGCTAAGACTATTTTGCTAGCGATGCCAGGATTGCCGAGATTGGAGTGGAAGGGTTCCATAGTTGATATGCCTACCAGGGTCATTTCCTTCCTGAAGGCTCAGCACATGGTCGGGAAAGGGTGTTTGGCTTACTTAGCTTATGTTCGAGACACCACTGCAGAGTTTCCGACGATTGATTCAGTGCCAGTAGTTCGAGAGTTCGCCGATGTTTTTTCCTTCTGATCTTCATGGCATGCCTCCGGATTGTGATATTGATTTCTGTATTGATTTGGCTCTAGGTACTCAGCCTATATCTATTCCACCGTACCGCATGGCTCCTAAGGAGGTGAAGGAGCAGCTAGAGGAGTTGTTAGCACGGGGGTTTGTCAGGCCCAGTGTATCGCCTTGGGGTGCACCAGTGCTATTTGTGAAGAACAAAGATGGACTATTCGGATGTGCATTGATTACCGTCAAGAACAAGTACCCGTTCACTACTAAAAAAAACCAGGGTTTAGCGACAGAAAAAATCTGTAGCTAAACAGAAAAATCCGTCGCTAAATGAGATTAGCGACTGATTATCAAAAGATTCTACTAGCAACGAGCATTTTAGCGATAGATTAGCGACGACATTCGTAGCTAATTCCAACTTTTTTTGTAGTGGTTGCCTCATATTGATGATTTGTTTGGAAGTATCATGGCGGCCTATCCCATGTGTTAGACTTTAGTACCATTTAGTTAGATGAGAGTTTGGGCTATGAGGAGGAGCCAGTTGCTATTATTGATAGGCAGGATCGCCAGTTGAGGTCCAAGAGGATTTTTGCTGTGAGAGTTTAATGGAATGGCTAATAGGCCAACGAGGCGACCTGGAGTTCGAGGAGGACAGCCGAAGCAGATATCCCTATTTATTCAGCAGTCCAAGTACTTTTCTATGTCTGTTCGAGGACAAATGTTTGTTTAAGAGGTGGAGAATGTAACGACCCGAGTGGTTGTTTAGCCTTTTAGAACCCCAATCCCCTATATTAAGCCTTCCGTACTTGCTTTAGCTAATTTATAACTTGCGGGGACGGTTGGTTTGGGAGTTGGAAGAGTTTTGAGTGAAATTTGACTAATTGTTTCTTTAAGATTCTCATAAAAGACCAAGTTTGACTTCGGTCAACTTTTTTGAAAAAATGGACCCGGACTCATGATTTGACGGTCCCTGGAGGTTCGTGGAAAAATATGGGACCTCGGCGTATGCCTGAAATCAAATTGCGAGGTCCCTAGCCCGGGTAATGAATTTTTATTGAAAATTGTTAAATTGAAACCCTAAGGGTTTATTAAAAAGGAAAAATGCTTGATCACACTGATATCGGGCACGTATGTTAGTTCCAGAGCCCGGTACATGTTCGGTATAATATTTTAGTCTTGTCGGTGAAATTATGTGAGAAACGGGATTGATTTGACGTGATTCGGACGTTCGGTTGAAAATATAGGAATTTAGGTTTTCTTGAGGATTTCATGCATTTTGGTGTTAAATCCATGGTTTTAGGTGTTAATTATGCGATTTGATTGCTTGAGCAAGTTCGCACATGGTTGTAGGACTTGCGTGAGTGTTCGAAATGGAGCTCCGAGGGCTCGGGTGAGATTCGGGCATGGTTGGAGTTGGGAAAACATACAAGTTTTCTGGTATTTTGGCCCCTGCTGCAGGTCTTGCAATTGCGAACTTGGGCCGGCTGGGCAGGAGTCGCAATTGGGACCTTGTTCTTCGCATTTCCGAAACCAGGGGGTTCGCATTTGTAAGCTTTCCTTCGCATTTGCGATCAAGGCAGGAGAGGGGGATGTTCGCATTTGTGAATGAGTTATCGCAATTGCGAGCCTAGTGTCGCAATTGCGACATCAGAGGGCTGGGCAGAGTTTTAAAAAACGGGACTTAGAGCATTTATTTCATTTCTACTCACACTTGGGTGATTTGAGAGCTTCTATAGAGGGGATTTCAACATAGCACTGTAAGGTAAGTTATTTCCATTCATCCTTAGTTTAAATACATGTATATTAGGTAGATTAAACACCAAAAATTTGGTAAAATCAAAGAGTTAGAGCTAGACCTAGGGTTTTAATAAAACTAAGATTTAACAACGAAATTTGTTATGAAATGAACTTGAAATCACATATTATTGATCCTTAGGTAGTAGAGAACGATTTCCTTCGAAAAAATTTCGGAACCCGGGCATGTGGTCCTGGGGTTGAAATTTAGGAAACTCGTGTAAATAGTTGAGAAATGGCTTGAATAACTAGAAATCGATCTTGTGGGCTTATATTAACTAGTTCTTACTTTATTTAACTAGTTTGTGATTGTTCAGCTCCGAATTGTGGGCTTGGGCTTGTTCTTGATAGTGGAAGTGCGCTTTGGAGCGAGTTGAGTCTCCTTTCTAACCTTGTAAGAGGGAATTGTCCCCATTGGATTAATAATTGAGTAATTATTGCTAAATGCGTGGGCTACGCACGCGCTAGGTGACGAGAGTCCGTGTGTAGCTACTACTATGTTAATCGTCCAGGTAGTTTAGGACCCACACCATGATTTATTTTATATACATTATATATTATCTTGTTAATACGAGCACCTCAGATATGCTAGGGACTTAATAAGGGAATAAGAGCGAACTTGTAAATTTGTTGAAATGTTGCATAGCATTAATGACTAGTCATGTGCCTTTGTGTGTATACTTAATATTGCTTATTATTTGTGGATCGGGCTAATCTCCTTGGTATGAATAGATGCATCTGTAGGCGCACTGTCAACCCTCGACAAGTGCACAGTTTATTTCTGTTGGATCGGGCCGTTGCCTCGGCATATTTGTGTATGCTTATATTGCTTTCCTAAGTGTGTTAAATGTTGATATTGCCTTTCATGGCCCGATATAAATTGATAGTTGAAATGGAAGTAAACGGCTAATTGGAAATATAGTGGAGATTATGACTTATATGCCTTGTTATAAACTGTTGCTTATTAATGATTCTTCATTGCTAGTATAATACTTTGAAATACTGTTCGACCCTAGTAAGTATCAAGTCGACCTCTCGTCTCTACTTCTTTGAGATTAGACAGGATACCTACTAGGTACATATTGTTCATGTACTCATGCTATACTTTTGCACTTAAATGTAGAGGATCTGAGGCAGGTGGATCTGGTTATCATTCTGGTGCGCACCCGTGAGCGGACTTGGGACTTCTACGGTGAGCTGCTTTTCCCTCCGTGTCGACCCGCAGCCGAAGAAGTCCTTCCTTTGTTTTTTTATTTTCTGTCTATTCGGATTCAGACAGTAGGATAGTATGATAATCTTTTGGTTGTATATTCTACTAGCTGCTGTAGCTTGTGACAGTAGGTTCTGACACACACTTGGTAGACATTTATTTTGGGTTGTATGATTATGTTATTTAAGGGATTTCGCTCTCCTCACTTATTTCCATATTAAGTATTTTTTTTATCACTCATTTCCGATTAGAAACAACATAAGAATGTAGTAATGTTTTCGCGTTAGCTTGCCTGACAAAGATGTCAGGCGCCCTCATGACCTATTATTGAAATGGGTCGTGATATTTCAATTGACAAAGATGTTAAGAGAGTATGTAATTGGGTTTCACATTCTTTGTAACACCAACTGAGTTTTCGTCGATTATGTTCTTCTTCCAATCAATGTTAAAGATTCATGTCATTAGGTGTTTGGTGTCTATCTTTGCATGAAGGGTGCATATACGTATATGACTCAATAAGATCCTCAAGACATAATGCTGTAATTCATATAGTTTTGAACTCATTTGCTGTAATGATACCATTGTTGCTCAAAATGCTACATTTTATAAGCAAAGAAGTGACATTGCAATGGATAAACGACATTATTTGGAAAAACAGGATCTAAATGATCCATTTGCTGTTATTTCAGTGGATAACTTGCCTCAACAGGAAAAAGCGTAAGTCTTTTCCTGTGTTTATATTACTCCTTAATATTACTTTAGGTTTTAATCTTTTTTTGATATATCTTATTCTTTTTTTAATGTAATTTATTATAGTGATTGTGGTATATATTATTCTGCATTTGCGGAGTATTTCATCGAAGGCAAGAAGATACCAGTTGAAAAGAACATCTTTGATCCTACACGTCTTTGATTTAGATATGCAGCATTATTATACAACTATGGTAAGAAGAAGCAGCGGGAATATTTGGTTAGTAAAGGTCAGGCCAGTAGAAGACTAGATAAACCTTCCATTTCAAAAAGGCGCAAGATAAAGACCAAGAAATAGATTTTTCTTCTTTGTTGTAATTGATTACATATTTTTGATTGAAATACAGATTAATATACTGTATATTATGCTAGAATTAAAGACTAAAATTTTTGTTTCCTGTATATTTGCCTACAGATTTATCATTTGAAAATATATTTTCCAGTATTGCTCCCTATAAATTATGCTGGAAATGCTACGCATTAAACTATATAAGCCAGTATATTATAATGAAAAAGTTGGTATCTAGAACTTATTTTCTAGAATAATTTACGAAAATTAAATAATTTAATATTTTCTTTCCTGTATATTACACTTGAGGTATATATTGTCAAAGTATATTGTCCAGTATTTTATACTGGACGTGAATTATTCAGAATTTTTTACCCTAAATTCGTTCAACTTTGGTTACTCCCTACAAAATATGTTGGAAATGCTACTTATGAAGGGATATAAGGCAGTATATTATAATAAAAAAGTGGAAAATAGTGAAATATTGGTATCTCGAACAATTTAATGCAATTAAATAATTTAATATTCGGTATTCTGTATATTACACTGGAGGTATATATTGTTAAACTAGTATATCCCGCATTTACTATTGGACTAGAAAATTCCAGAATTTTTTACGCTAAATTTGACCAATTTTGGTTGCTCCCTATAAATAATGCTGAAAATGCTACTTAAGAAAGGATATAAGCCAATATATCTATATTATATTAAAAGAAGAGTAGTAAAGCATGTGGTTAGGCCAAGTGACAAGCTAAAATAAAGTCACATGCCAATTTTATGAAATCTATTTGTACAACAATGTAAAAATTTATTAATAGATATCTTTTGGATCTAATTAATAATTAAAAAATATACCTATGAGGAATTGCATATTTTGTAACTTATAATTACCATATTTAGAGATATGACAAATAATTTACTTTAAGTGATGAGTTAAAGTAAGTATTAATTGGAGAAAATAACGTATTCATGGTTTAATTAAGGAAATGAATATTCATGGTTTCCTTCCAATGATAAAATAAAGTAAGTATTAATTAGATAACAGAATATGAGTACTATTAAACCAAGGCAGAATCAATAGTTCATATCTAACATCCCTTGATTTTGAAATACTTTTTTCATTTGTATAGTATCAAACTAATATATCTTTTATACTATTGCTTTTAAGTAAAATTTATGCAAATACCTTTTCCTGTCGAGCAAAAGTTCTCCAAATTTTTTGAATTAATGCTTTGAGTTAATATAATTAAGACAATGGCAAGAGAGATTCTTATATTTTTTCTTTTGAAATATACAACTTTCACCAAATTGTTAGGTAATGAGAAAAATAAATAAAAATTATTTTATATTATCATAAAAATGGACGGAATTTTTTTTTTTGAAAGATGTTATATATATATATATATATATGATTATGTTTCCATAAAAAATCTAAATGATGTTTTCATAAAAAAACTAAATGATCACTGATTTGTAATTTATATTTATATCTTTCATATTTTTCATATTGTAATAAAAGAAAGATAGTCAAGCTTCATATTAAGCGTAGTGAAAAAAATTACTTGAAACTTTTAGGATAAAACATCAAAATATTTTAAGTTAGGCCGGAAGCAAACATTTGGAAAATTAAAAGATCGTGAAAGGGAAGCAATCTTGGGAATTCAAACAAAGGACAAAGAAGGAAAATATTATATAGACGAAATAATCTAACAAGGAGATATTTACTACAATGAAGAATTATAAATTATGCAAAGAATATTTATTACAGTGTTAATTTTATAGAAAGAATATATTTTACAAAATGAAAAGAAATGCTCAAGTTTATAATATTTCATTCGGCAAAAATTAAAAGATTCAAGACTCAAGACTGATTCTTATTTCATGAAGGAAGGAGTACTAAGATTACCTATCAGTCTCAAGATCACAAAGGAGTCCAAATTAAAAGTGATCAAACTGATCACGAGAAGGCAATTAAATATGTTCGTGTCATAAATGTAGCAAAATTACTAGAGATTGTTATTTTTCTACTCTAAGTTTCTCATTGTGATTTTGGTTTGATCATAAAGTGTAATGACCCGATCGGTCGTTTTGAGCTTTTGTTCTTTGATCGCCAATTCTCGGGCATGACTTAGATCATTGGTTTTAGTTTTCACGAAAATCGGTATGAAGTTGAAAGAATAGTCTCAGTTGAAAGCTTTGAATTTGAAAGGTTTGACCAAGAGTTGACTTATTTGTATATGAGCTGAGATCGGAATTTTTATAATTTGGTTAGCTTCGTTGGGTAATTTAGGACTTAGGAGCGTGATCGGAATTGGTTTTGGAGGTCCGGTGTAAAATTAGGCTTGAATAGGCGAAGTTAGAATTTTGGCGATTTTCGGTTGGTAGGCGAGATTTTGATACGAGGGTCGGAATGGAATTTTGAGAGTTGTTGTAGCTTCGTTATGTCATTTGGGATGTGTGAGGAAAATTTCAGGTCATTCGGACGTCGTTTGGTCGCGTTTTTGATCGAAAGTGTATTTCGGAAGTTTTAGAAGAACTTAGGCTTGAATTAAAGGTAATTTGATGGTTTTGGTGTTGTTTGAGGTGTTTTGATGATTGGAACAAGTTTATAAGGGGTTTTTGGAGGTGTTGGTGTAACGACCCGATCGGTCGTTTTTAGAAATCATGCCCCGATCCCCCATTAACTGCTTTCCCTAAGTTTATTTCTGCTATTTCGGTTTGCCGGGATGTTCGGTTCTAGGATTCGGAGTATTTTGAGATACTTAGTCCCTAAATGAGAGCTTAAGAGTTGAAAAATAGTCTGTATTCGAAACAACATAAAGACAACCTCGGAATGGAAATCTGATGGTTTCGTTAGCTCCGTTAGGTGATTTCGGGGCTGGGAGCGTGTTCGGAATGTATTTTGGAAGTCTATAGCTCATTTAGGCTTGAAATGCCGAAGTTTGAATTTTTGAAGTTTCCGGTCCGATAGTGCGCTTTTGATACGAGGGCCGGATTGGAATTCCGGAAGTTGCAGTAGCTCCGTCATGTCATTTGGGATGTGTCTGCAAAATTTCAGGTCATTCGGACGAGGTTTGGATAGTTTTTGATCGAAAGTGTATTTGGTTAGAATTTGAAGTTCATAGATTTGAATCTTTGATTAATTCGTGTTTCCGGCGTTGTTTTAGGTGGTGTAAGGATTTGAGCAAGTTTGAATGATGTTATGGGTCATGTCTGTAGGTTTGGACGGGGTCCCGGGGGCCTCGGGTGTGTTTCGGATGGGCTACGGATCCTTTTTCCTCCATTTCGGACTGTTGTATCTGTTGGTTCTGATATCCTCTTACGCGATCGCTAAGTGTCTCCCGCAATCGCGATGTTCTGTGTAATCGTTCTCCGCGTGAAGCTTAACCAACCACTGGAACCCCCATATTTTCCCTCATCGCGATCGCATCAGTGCTTCCGCGATCCCGAAGCATCGCCTATTTCTTCACCGCGATCGAGTCCACTCCATCGCGGTCGCGTAGGACATTTATGGTCCAATCAATATTTCCTCTACGCGATCACGTTCCTTGTTTCCGCGATCGCGATGCACAAATCACTGGGCAGATTATAAGTTCTTCAAAATGAGGGTTTATGTTATTTTTCACATTTTTGACTTAGGAGCTCGGTCCTTGGTGATTTTTGGAGGGATTTTCACGTGGGCAACTTTGGTAAGTGTTTCTCACTCGATTTAGACCAACTTCCATGAATCTCCTCTTAATTTCATCCTTTAATTTCAGTTTTTGAATGAAAAATGGGTAGAACTTCATAGACCGAATTGTTGGATTTTGAAGGAGTGTTTGACCTCTGATTTGAGAGATTTTTATATGGTTAGACTCGTGAGAGTACGAGGGTTCTGAAAATGTACAAATTATCCGATTCCGAGACGTTGGCCCGAGGGGCATTTTGGTTATTTTACCTAATTTTGCGCTTTAGCTTTGAATTAAATTGTAGAATCAGTTGCTTGAGATATTATTTACAATGTGTGATTTAATTGAATAGA
>MU671333.1:14985-28149 GCA_026770625.1 Nicotiana glauca | reverse complement strand
GCACGAGGCGATGAGAGTCCGTGCGTAGCTACTATTATGCTATTGTCCGGGTAGATTAGGACCCAGAAAGCATGCTATACTTAAATAATTTATGGAGTCATTAATGACTTGAATTGTTTAAACCACCTCTGATTGTAAGCAAATTTAAAAGAGATTAAACAACATTCCTGAATTGTTAAACAGAGAACTTCCTTAATTGAATAATTATTCCCCGATAAAATTCTAATTGGCTATCTGAGCATGTATATTATGTGTACCGCGTCGCATGGAGGATTCGCGAGCAGGATAATAGATCACATTAAACAAATAATTGGACTTTCTAAAGATTTAAGCTTTGTTTTTCTCAAATTAATAAAAGAGAATTGACTTCTTCCTGGATATTTGCTCCACGTTGACTTCCTGACTGTTTATCTGTCTGGTATGTTTATTTTGGAACGGGCCGAACGCCTCGGCAGATTAATAGATGCATCTATAGGCGCGCTGTCGACCCTCGGCAAGTGCACATTTATTTATGTTGGATCGGGCCGTCGTCTCGGTATGATTTGCGCATGCCTGTGTTGCTGCCTGAACTTGATTAAATTCCTGTTGCCCTTTTGTGGCTTAAACATATTTGGATTATGTTATAAAAGAGAAATTTTGAGAAATTTTCCTATGAAAGAACTACGTGTTTATTTGCTTCCTCTATTTGATTAGAATCATGCCCATAAAAAATAAATCCACGAATTTATATGTGAAATAAGAATAAATGATCATTGGACCATTAGAGTGTGTCAAAGTTGACCATCTCGTCTCTACCCCTTCGGGATTAGGCGGGACACTCACTGAGTACACGTTGATTACGTACTGATACTACACTTCTGTGCATTTTTGTTGCACAGGTATCCTTCATTTTAGTGGCCTACTGGACACAGCAGCACGGACGATTCAGGGACTAGGTGAGCTGCAAATTTCGAAGCGACCTGCAGCTAGTGTAGTTCCTTTCTGTACTTTGATTATTTATTTCCTGTCCATTGTATTCCGGACAGAGGTTGTATTTTATTTCATTATCCGTAGTCGCTCATGCACTTGTGACACCGGGTTCTGGGATGGTTTTCGAAAAGTTTGATTTAACTGTTATTGTTAATTTGAATTGAAGCAAAACCCCTTTTATTTGTGAAAATGGAAAGAAAATTCTAGAATTTGAGGTATTTAAAAAGAATTTTTAAATAGGTAATCTAATTGGCTGGTCTGACAGAGGTGTCCTGCGCCACCATGACCCTTAGTGGATTTTGGGTCGTGACAAAAGAAGAATTTGTAATAGAAGAAAAACATATGAAAATAAAGATGGTTTAAAAATAAAAATAGTATTTACTAATTTAGGAAGAAGATATAAGAAAATATGTGAACATTTAAGTCTAATGCTTGGAAAAGAAGAGTTAAAATTAGAAGATAATTTAACTGCTATGATAAGGATAGCAAAAGAGAATGAAGAAATAGATAGAAAAAAGGAAATAGAAAGAGTAAAGCAACAAGCTAAGGAAGAAATCCATCAATTAGAAGAAATTAAAAATACAAGAATTTCGGAACTAGAAAAGGAATTAAAACTATTAAACGAAATCTATGAAAAGAGACAAAAGAAAAAACAAGAAAGGGGAAAAGAAGCTAAATTAACAGAAGAAATAAAAAAGTTTAAAGAAAAACTAAAAATAGAAGAAGAAGAAACATGAGATAGTTCAGAAGAAGTAAATTTGAAAGTAAATGAAGTAGGTAATATAGAAAAGGAAGAAGAAAATTAAAATGATAGATATTCGGAAAAAAGTGAAACCTATACGGAAATCATAGAAAATATTAATCATACTAATACACTAAAAATAGACCAAATGGATATAGATGGAGAAAACACGGAACTAGATAAAAAGTCAAATATCTCATATATAGAAATAAATGTAGAAGAATTTAAAGATGCTAATTGTAAACCAGGATTTTACCATCTAAAATTAGAAGATAATTCGAAACAACTAACAGCTTTTACAGTAACACAAGGATTTTATGAATGGAATGTACTACCTTTCGGATATAAAAATGCCCCAGGTAGATATCAAGAATTAGTCTATATTCTAATTCTGAAATTATGTCGATTAGTTTTTCTAATCTATTATTATTTTTCTTAGTAATTTTTAAATAGTTAAACTCACAGTATAAACCCTATAATTCATTTTTTATTTTATTAAATTCTCTTAGATTTTCTTGTGATCTGTTCATACAGTGTTAATTCTATTCATAGATCTGATACCAATTTTGGGGAGTTGGTCGGTTTTAGCTCTGATTAGCTTTAGTATGGAATTCGGATCCATTTTATCTTCTTTGTCTTTTGACTTCAAAAGCTTCTTTATATTCTAGATTTGATTGTTCATGTAATTTTTGTAGTTCTTTTATATTATCTATAATTTTTTTCTATGAAATCTTTGTAATTTTCTTTTTTTTTATTTACGTATATATCAATGTTTTGGTTTAGTATATATTCCATGATTTGTATTGAGTATATATTGAGTATCGCGGATGAGACTCGCTTGAGATTTAATTAGCAAAGCAAGGCTTTATTTGTTCTCCAAATATTATATAATCCCGTGATTCTATCTAAAAATATTAATATATATATATATATATATATATATATATATATTAATATATATATATATGTATATATATATATATATGTATGTTTGAATATAAATATCTTATTTTCTTACTTTATTACGAGATTTTCTTCTCCTTTTTTGTTTGTTTGTTTATTTTGACAATTTTTTCTTTTAGAATAGGTACGAGTTTTTCATTTTTTTCCAGTTCTTCTTACATTCCCTTCAAAGATGAGGAAAATAGGTATCTAATGCTTAGAGAGAACAATAAGAAAAAAATAATTGAAATAACGTATAATATTAAAATTAAAAAATAAGAAGATATCTACATAATTTAAGTTTAAAAAATATATAGGATGTCAAAACTCTAGCGAGCCACTTATTGATTTGTCAGTTGTTAAAAGAAAAACAAAAGTACTGAATAAATTAAAGAAAAAGAGAATATAACAAAGAATCAAGAAAAGATTAACTCAAAATATAAAGACTATGAACTTAAGACAAAGAAAAAAAACTGTTAAAAAAAAAAAAGAGAGAGAGATGAGATCGTAATAAAGTAGGAAAAGAGAGATTTAAGAAAAAAAATAGGTAATGCTTTTAGCTAGAATCATGGGAATACAGAAAATTTGGAGAACAAATAAAATAAATATTTATTATTCTCTAATTATGGTTAAGACCTTGCTTTGGTAATTAAATCTCAACCTTCAATTTTTAACTATGACATGTGGCCAGATGCGTTGGTCGGTTTTAGCTCTGATTAGCTTTAGTGTGGAATTCGGATCCATTTCATCTTCTTTGTCTTTTGACTTCAAAAGCTTCTTTATATTCTAGATTTGATTGTTCATGTAATTTTTGTAGTTCTTTTATATTATCTATCATTTTTTCTAAGAAATCTTTATAATTTTCTTTTCTTTTATTTACGTATATATCCATATTTTGGTTTAGTATATATTCCATGATTTGTATTGAATCTAGCGTATTTTTTCAGTCTTCAAATTTTTCTAGGTTCATACTTAGTCTGAGTATATATCTAACTCATATAAGTCTATATCATCTTCAGGTTGTAACTCATGCCAGTTATAATTAGGTTGTAACTCATACCAATCCTGGGTTACTAATTCTATTGTTTCTAAGGAAATTATTTCATCATAAATCTTTCTTTTTATATCATTGCACAAAGGTTTTAATGTTGTGATGACCCGACCGTTGTCACGTGAGTTACAGCCCCGTTTCCCCCATATTATGCTTTTCTATGTTTCAATATCAGTATTTGAGGTGATCGGGTAGAGTTGGATTGGTTTTAGATGAAAATGAGACACTTAGTCTCTCAAAGGGAAGCTTATTTTGGAAAAGTCAACCAGGAGTTGACTATCTAGTTAGAGGGATCGGATGTGAATTCTGGTAATTCGGTTAGCTTCGGGGGATGATTTGAGGCTTAGGAGCGCAATCGGAAGTAATTTTGGAAGTTCTGTGTAGAATTAGGCTTGAATTGGCAAAGTTAGCATTTTGGCGATATCCGGTTGATAGGTGAGATTTTGATTCGAGGGTCGGAATGGAATTCCGAGAGTTACAGTAGCTTCGTTAGGTGATTTGTGATGTGTTGTCACAACCCCCGTTCACCCTCCATGAACGTGTCATGATGGCACCTAGTTCCTACAACTAGGTAAGCCTAACAATGCGAAAATAACAATTTAACTTGCAGAAAAATCCATTAAAACTGAACATATGAAAAATAACAACTGAGTATAAGGCCGTCCGACATGTACAACTCTAAAGATATGCGGAAGTCTACAGCTCAATCCCAAAACCAGAAAACTCATGGGAAACACAGACGAATAGAATTCCAATAAGTACTCTAATCTTTAGAATAGCTACATCAAAAGTATGATAGGATAACAACTCTACAACTAGAATAAGAAAGAAGACTCTTCGGTCTGCGGGCGCTGCAGATATACCTCGAAGTCTCCGTGTATCTCCTCGCCTCAAGGATAGTGCGCCTGAGTAGAGGTACCTGAAAAATCTGCACATGAAAAACATGCGCAGGAAGGGCATGAGTACACTACAGCGGTACTCAGTAAGTGCCAAGTCTAACCTCGGTTCGGTAGTGACGAGGAAGGTCAGGGCCCTACTGAGGTAAAATATCATAATAATAATAATTAACAGTATAATAATCTAACAGGAATAATAAATATGGCGGTGAAATATGACAGGTCAACGAAACAATAGCAACTACAAAGACAGAGTAAACATAGAGTAAACACAGTACAATGTCATTGATACCAATGAGGGTCTCGTAGGATACCGTCCTGTAGCCCTTTCCTCAACTGTCCAGTGGATCTCACGGGATACTGTCCCGTAGTCCAACTCATGTACCAATATGCAAGGGGGATCTATCGAGAATCTAACCCGCAGTCCCAAAGTAAAAGTACAGGGGGAGCTATCGAGAATCTAACCCGCAGTCCCAAAGTAAAAGTGCAAGGGATCTATCGGGAATCTAACCCGCAATCCCAAAGTAAAAGTGCAAGGAGTCTATCGGGAATTGAACCCACAGTCCCAAAGTAAAAGTGCAGGAGGGTCTATTGGGAATCGAACCCGCAGTCCCAAAGTAACAAACAAAGGGGGGGCGGATCTATTGGGAATCGAATCCGTAGTCCCAATGTAAATGCGCAACCACAGCTAGAAACAAACCAAGAAATGAAGTACGAAAAATAAACAACAGATAGAACTAGCCTAGCATGCTTCACATAGCGCAGTCAAAACAACTTAAGCAATTAGACAGTCAATTCAGCTAAACATGCTTTTACTAACCTATCACAAGTCATAACTTCAAATAGAATAACGCAAATAAGAATAAGAACTAAATTGACATAGCTTAAATAAAAACGGGATTTTATCAATCGGCTCAAGTACGTGCTCGTCACCTCATGCACAAGGCACTCAAATATCAAGTAACAATCCTAAGGGGAAAGGTCCCCCACACAAGGTTAGACAAGCCACTTACCTCAAAGCGGCTCAATATCAATAGAAACCATGCCTTTGCCACGAGTATCCGACTCCTAATGGCCCAAATCTATTCAATTCAAATACATATCATAAATAATATTGCAAACAACTGATTCCACTATTAAAATTAAAGCTAGGGCGTAAAAATAGGTAAAATGACCAAAATATCCTTCCAGCCAACGTCTCGAAATTGATAATTTTAATATTTTCAGAACCCTCATACTCTCACGAATCTAACTATATAAAAATCTCCCAAATCGGAGGTCAAATACCCCCTCAAAACTCCAAAGTTTGGTCTATGAACATTTACCCCAAATTACCAAGTTTTGACCCTAAATTCGAATTCAAATGATGTATTTAGCTATATAATGATGAAATATAATGAAAATGGATCAAGGAAACGTTACCCAATGATTTTCTCTGCAAAACTCACTCAAAATCGCCTTTCTCCCGAGATCTCAATCGATTTTCAAACTTATGAAATTAAATCCTCGAAATTGATACTTCTGCAAAGTTGTTTCCGCTTCTGCGGACAAGGGACCGCTTCTGTGGTCCCGCTTAAGCAGCAAAACAACCGCTTCTACGACTTCTCAATAAAGGGCAGATTCCGCTTCTGCGGCACCGCTTATGCGGTCAATCAACTGCTTCTATGGTTCCTGAGGGGGAGACCAAAACTCGCTTCTGCGATAAGGGAACCACTTCTGCGGCTCCGCTTCTGCGGTCCCCAAACCGCAGAAGCGAATATACTAGAAGAATAAAAACACCAGCTGCTGCAAACTTAGAGATTTTCCCCCGTTAACCACCCGAAATCATCCCGAGGCCTCCAGGACCTGAACCAAAAGTACCAATACCACCTAATACCTCATTTAAACTTGTACCAATCCTTAAAACACCTAAAACAACACCGGAAATCCAATTAAATCAAAGATTCAAGCCTAAGAACTTCAAATTCTAACAAAACACGCTTTCGATCAAAAACCTAACTGAATCTCGCCCGAATGACCTGAAACTTTGCACGCACGTCCCAAATGACATGACGGAGCTACAACAACTTCCGGAATTCAAATACGACCCTCGGATCAAAAACTCACTATCGGACCGGAAACTTCAAAAATTCAAACTTCGGCATTTCAAGCCTAAATGAGCTACGAACCACCAAAATACATTCTGAACACGCTCCCAACCCCGAAATCACCTAACGGAGCTAACAGAACCATCAGATTTCCATTCCGAGGTCGTCTTCACACTGTTCTGAACACAGACCATTTTTCAACTCCTAAGCTCTCATTTAGGTACTAAGTGTCCCAAAACACTCCGACTCCTAACACCGAACGTCCCGGCAAACCAAAATAGCAGAAACGAACTTAGGGGAAGCAGTTAATGGGGAAACGAGGCGTAAATTCCAAAAACAACCGGCCGTGTCGTTACATCCTCCTATACTTAAACATTCGTTCGTCCTCGAACGAGCATAGAGAAGATACCTGAAGTAGTAAAAAGATGAGGGTACTGGCTGCACCTATCCTGCTCGGTCTCTCAAGTCGCCTCCTCGGCCGGCTGGCCCCGCCGCTAAACCGTCACTGAAGCTATGTTATTTGACCTCAACTTTCTGATCCGCCTGCCCAAAATAGCCACTGGCTCCTGAACATAGGATAGATCCTTGTCCAACTAGACTGAACTGAAATCGAACACGTGCGACGGATCACCGTGATATCTTTGGAGCATCGAAACATGAAATACCAGATGAACTCCAGCTAGGCTGGGAGGTAAGGCAAGCTCATAAGCAACCTCCCCAACTCGCCTCAAGATCTCAAAAGGGCCAATAAACCTCGGACTCAGCTTCTCGTTCTTTCCAAACCTCATGACGCCCTTCATAGGCGAGAGCCGTAGCAAAACCCGCTCACCAACCATATATGCAACATCATGAGCCTTCTTGTCCGCGTAACTCTTCTGTCTGGACTGGGCTGCATAGAGTCTATCCTAAATCACCTTAACCTTCTCCATTGCATCCTGGACCATCTCTGTGCCCAATAGCCTAGCCTCACCCGGCTCAAACCAACCCACCGAAGATCTACACCTCCTACCATATAAAGCCTCATACGGTGCCATCTGAATGCTGGACTGATAACATTTGTTGTAATCAAACTCCGCCAGTGGCAAGAAATGATTCCAAGACCCTCTAAACTCAATCACACACGCACGAAGCGTATCCTTAAGAATCTGAATAGTGCGCTCGGACTGTCCGTCCATCTTGGGGGTGAATGCTGTGCTCAACTCCACCCGAGTGCCTAACTCATGCTGCACGGCTCTCCAGAACCGCGATGTAAACTGAGTACCTCTGTTTGAGATGATAGAAACTGGAATACCATGCAAATGGACGATCTCCCTGATATAAATCTCTGCCAACTGCTCCGATGAGTAAGTGGTACACACAGGTATGAAATGAGCATACTTGGTCAGCCGATCCACAATAATCCAAATAGAATCAAACTTCTTCACGGTCCATGGGAGTCCAGATATGAAGTCCATGGTGATACGCTACTACTTCCACTCCGGGATCTCTATCTGCTGAAGCAATCCACCTGGACGCTGGTGCTCATACTTCACCTGCTGGCAGTTGAGGCATCTTGATACATAGTCAACTATATCCTTTTTCATCCGCCTCCACCAGTAGTGCTGCCTCAAGTCCTGATACATCTTCGCGGCACCCGAATGGATGAAATACCGCGAGCTATGGGCCTCTGCTAGAATCAACTCTCGAAGATCTTCGACATTGGGCACACAAATCTGGCCCTGCATCCTCAATACCCCATAATCCCCGATGGTCACATCTCTGGAATCACCACGCCGAACTCTATCCTGAAGAACAAGCAAATGAGGGTCGTCATACTACCACTCCCTGATACGATCAAATAGGGAAGACCGAGAAACCACACAGGCTAGAACCCGACTAGGCTCCGAAAGGTCCAATCTCACGAACTGGCTGGCTAAGGCCTGAACATCTATCGCCATAGGTCTCCCTAAGGCTGGTAAATATGCCAAACTCCCCAAACTCTCCGCCCAGCGACTCAAGGCATCGGCTACCACGTTGGCCTTGCCCGGGTGATAAAGAATAGTAATATCATAATCCTTTAACAACTCTAACCATCTCCTCTGAAGAATATTCAGGTCCTTCTACTTAAGCAAGTGCTGCAAACTCCGATGGTCAGTATAGATCTCACAAGGCACCCCGTACAAATAATGACGCCAAATCTTCAAGGCATGAACAATAGTAGCTAACTCAAGATCGTGGAAAGGGTAATTCTTTTCATATACCTTCAACTGTTTGGACGCGTAGGCGATCACCCTACCGCCCTGTATCAACACCGCTCCAAGTCCAACCCATGAGGCATCACAATAAACTGTATAAGACTCCAAACTGGTAGGCAGCATCAAGATTGGGGTTGAAGTCAAAGCTGTCTTGAGCTTTTAGAAGCTCGCCTCACACTCCTCTGTCCATATAAATGGGGCACCCATCTGATTCAATATAGTCATAGGGGCCGCAGTCGATGAAAACCCCTCCACAAAGCGACGGTAATAACCCGCCAAGCCGAGGAAACTGCAAATCTCTGTAGCTGAGGAGGGTCTGGGCCAATTCTGCACGACTTTCACCTTCCTCGAATCCACTCGAATGCCCTCACTCGATACCATGTTTCCTAGGAACGCCACATAATTCATCCAGAACTCACATTTTGAGAACTTTGCATATTGTGTCTTCTCTTTCAGAGTCTGAAGCACTACCCTCAGGTGCTGCTCATGATTTTCCCGACTCCGGGAATTGTGACGACCCGGCCCGTTATCACGTAAGTTACCACCACATTTCCCCTATATCATATTGTTCTATGTTTCAATATCATTATTTGAGTTGATCGGATAGAATTGAATTGGTTTTAGTTGGAAATGAGACACATAGTCTCTTTGAAAGAAGCTTGTTTTTGAAAAGTCAACCGGAAGTTGACTATATAGTTAGAAGGTTCGGGTGGGAATTCCGGTGATTTGGTTAGCTCCGGGAGGTGATTTGTGACTTAGGAGTGCGATCGGAATTGATTTTGGAGGCTCGGTATAGAATTAGGCTTGAATTGGCGAAGTTTGAATTTTGGCGGATTCCGGTTGATAGGTGAGATTTTGATCCGAGGGTCGGAATAGAATTCCGAGAGTTGCAGTAGATCCGTTAGGTGATTTTGGATATGCTTGCAAAGTTTCAGGTCATTCGGAGGTGTTTAGGTTGGGTTTTTGATCGAATGTGCAATTCGGAAGTTTTTAAGAAACTTAGGCTTTGATTTGATGAAAATTGAGGATTTTGATGTTAACGATGGCGTTTTGATTATTCGAGAAAGTTTAAATAAGCGAATAGATCATGTTTGTGCTTTTGGTTGAGGTCCCGGGGGCCTCGGGGTGACTTCGAGTGATTAAACGGAGAATTTTGAGGTTGGCTTCAGGTTTGGATTTTGCTGGTTCTATTGTTTCCGCTTCTGCGGAAAAGGGAGCGCATAAGTGGTTCAGCAGATGCGATTATGGGGTCACAGAAGTGGTCCTGGATGGGGCTTGGAAACTTTCGCAGAAGCGGAAGGCAATCCGTAAAAGCGGACATCGCAGGAGCGGGTTTTGATCGCAGAAGCGGTCCTGAGGATTTTTGAATTTGACCGTAGAAGCGGTCCTTTTGTGCAGAAGCGGGAGCCGCAGGTGCGGTCTCCCAACCACAGAAGCGGATTTTTGGGAGGTTAATGAATACCACAAAAGCGGAAATTTTGCCGCAGAAGCAGTCCCGCATAAGCGGAAGCGGGACCGCAGAAGCGAAAATCGGCCTGGGCAGAAGGGTTTTAAAATGGCATTTCATTCGCGACTTGGGGGTTATTTTCCCCCATTGTTGAGCATCTTGGAGAGCTTTAGGAGAGAAAGTTCGAGGTTTTTGACTGAGAATCGAATGAAGGTAAGTTCCTTGGCCTAATTATTCAAGTTTATGGTAGAATTTACATGGAAATTGGTGGAAATCCATTGTAAAGGGGGTTAAGCTAGGGCTTGAGTTTTAATATTTCAAATTAGAATTCGATAGGTCATTTGAGCTCGGATTTGGGAGTTCTTGGTATGCACGGACTCGTGGCGAGAAGAGGAATCCGGTGATGTAAGTTTCGTAATTTTTTGAGAAGTGGGCCCGGGGCTCGAGTTTTGCTAGTTTCGAGGTTTTTGCTATAATTCGATTATTTTCGATTGGGTAATGTCCCATTTGCATATTGTAATGTATTCACTCTGGTTTTGGTTAGATTCGACGCGCGTGGAGGCCAATTTGAGGGGAAAAGGCATCGCGAGCAAGGAATTCCACCGGTTCGAGGTGAGTAATACTTGTGAATGATATCCTGAGGGTTTGAAACCCCGGATTTGCACATCATAGTGCTGTATTGCGGTGACTTGCACGCCATGTATGAGCGTGTGGTAGAGCACCGTTGGGGATTGTGACTTGGTCCGTCCCGGTTGTTGATTTTACTGCGTGATTGTCTGAAAACTACTTGATGCTATCATGATTTGGGCTAATTGCCATGTTTTGGGCTTCATGCCGATTGAATCCTTCAGGGATTGATATAACTGTTTTTGCATTACGTTGCATATTATTTGATCTCAGTCCAAGGTTCTAAATACTGTTTTGCAAACTCATCCATCTTTCTAAGATTTGAAAACTTAAATGATATTTTTCTGATGTTTTGTGCTGAGAACTGCTATCTTACTATTGCCCAAGGGGCTTATGTGCATTGCTGGACTGAGCATGGATCGGGTTGCGCACTGCAGTGTATATACATATACATGCATGGATCGGACTGCACGCCGCAGTAGTATATTATATGGATCGGACTGCACGCCGCAATTATATATTATGTGGATCGGACTGCACGTCGCAGTATTTAAGCGCTTGGGCTGTAGGAGCCCCTCCGGAGTCTGTACACACCCCCAAGGAGCGCAGGGTGCCCAAATGGATCGGGCTGTACGCCGCAGCGGTCATATGCATTGCATTGCATTCACGCATTGATTCTTCTTTGTACTACGTGGCATGATTTTTAGCACTCACATATCATTGGCATACATGCTATTACTTGCCTTGTTGACCAGATACCCTGGTGTTACATGTTAAGGAATGCTGAGCGCGAGAGGATGATGTTGTACTTTATGAGTTGGGAGTAAGCCCGCGGGGCTGATACTGTACTGAGAAGTTGATGCTTAGCCCGAAGGGCAGATTTCTGATTATTTCCTACTTGTTGAAATTATTTTCGCAACTGTTGATAGGGCATATTTTTCAAAAGAGATTTTTAACTGAGCTTGAGATTTTCTAAAGGATTTTCTCGGTGTTACGGTTTTACTATTTTTCTCAAAGGGTTGTACTGTCTGTTATAGCATTTTGGAGTGCTCATACGTGTTTTCTTATCGCTCAGACATTATTCGCTCTTATTACCACTGAGTTGGAAGTACTCACTTTACTCCCTGCACCTCGCGTGCAGTTGCATGTATTATTCACCCCATAGCGGGTTAATAGCAGATTGAAGGCATTGCTATCATAGCTAAGCAAGGTGACCGCCGGCGTTCGCGGCACCAAGTTTCTTCTTCTTATTGATTTCCAGATTTTACTCTATGTATTATAGACTTTGAAATTGTAATAAAGACCCTCCTAGATGCTCGTGACTTGTGACACCCCGGTCGGGCTGAGTTAGGCTATAATGTTGATAATTAATGTTCTTTAAGTTGCATTTTTGATCTATTTATGTTTAGTAAGTTTTAAAGAAACGAATTGGGTTAGTTGGCTGGCCTTGTCTTCACGAGAGACGCCATCACGACTGGGTATGGAGATATGGGTCGTGACAAGTTGGTATCTGATCCTAGGTTACTAGGTCTCACGAGTCATGAGCAGGTTTAGTAGAGTCTCGCGGATCTGTACGGAGACATCTGTATTTATCCTCGGGAGGCTGCAGAACCTTTAAGAAAACTTCACTTTCTTGGAATTCTTATCGTGCGTACTTGATTCAGCTTGAGATGTAACTCTTGAAATTCTTTCCACACGTATGTATGCGCACATGAGCGCTCAGTATTTTAAGTGCCTTGATGGCTTGTGATTCCCCGATCGAGGGGCGAGATGTGATCCCGTGAGTTCGATGTTGGGCCAGTCTGGAGGACTTGAGGCCGGATCTTTGCTTATGGCTTGAGAACCAAGGTGCTGATTTTGTGAGCTGGTGTTATGAACTTATATGTTCAGTATTGTCCCTAATTGTGGGAATGGCGGTTGGATAGCTACGTAATGAGTATGTTAGTACTGTGAAATATTTCTATATGACTTGGTAATGATGAAGAAGTCTGCGGATAATAGATAAACTGCTAAGTGGTTCGTTTCCTATTGTGATCTTTTGTGTAGCCCTGAGTATGGGCGCGTGAAGAATATTTTTGTATCTCCTAGTTGGAAGTTAAGTGCAATACGTATGGCAGTATGAGTTCAGACTTAGGAAGACTAAAATGGTTGTGTTATGTGTAGGATGGT
>MU671333.1:0-13602 GCA_026770625.1 Nicotiana glauca | reverse complement strand
TGGGTTTTACCGTGGTTTGAAGATGAGTATATTTCTTATGGGTATGCGAAGCATGGAGTGTGTAACGATTTTCCTTCTTAATAGGATCAATGAAAGTTCTTGACTAGTTGAGTGCGTCGATGTATGCGACGCAGAAGGGAGATAAAAGTTCTCATGTTATCCTAGTATGGCTTGGTATATTAGATTTTGCATGTGGTGTTGAGCTGTAGATTAGTTGTCGCAATGTGGGTTATTCTAGACTATTGTGCTATGGGCGATGTCGGAAAATGCCACCGGTTGCGTGGCGAGGTACATCAGATTATGTTATAGCAGAGTGGTTGGTATTCTAAAGATCAGCGGACGGCTGGGAAGGATTGCTTTCCTTAATTGGACCCTTGTGACGGATGTCAGTATAGAGGTTTCTACCATTAATTCAGTTTCGGTATTGAGGGACTTGGGCGAGATTGTGGATTTCAGTATTGATTCGGTGTTGGGTACCGTATTGTACGGCTCCGGTAAAAGTTATAAAAAGTGGAAGGAGCAGCTTAAGGCTTCTTGGCATTGAGTTCGTTGGCAGGCCGATGTGGCTACGCATTCAGATTGGGATGGCTTGGTTGGCCCTGATATGTATTGTTGAGGGATAGGTTTAATCTCTCGTTATTGAGCTTGTTAGTGACCTGGGGAGATCTATGAGTTGCTTTTTCGATGCTGTGAGGCATTATGATTTTCGGACTTTGGGCACATATAGTGCAGTGCTATCGAGATTCATAGTGGAAGTTGAGGGGGGAGGACCTCAGTTGTGTTTAAGTTTTGTAGATTACAGCGCTATATGTAGATATTATTATGCACTCAGTATTTTGTTGTAGTAAGCAAATTTGGCTCGATGTGCATCTCCTTCAGTGAGATATATGTATGGATCGGGTGGCACGCCGCCATGGGTATGTTATCTGGATCGGGTTGCACGCCGCAACAGTGCGATGTTGAGAATTGTTTTCCATATGTTACTTGGTATGTCTTGCTTCCTGGTTTCTGAAGAAAGTCCGTATTGGGTGTTGCTCGGCGAATGGCGCATCGGTTGTGTCCTCTCAGGATTTGATGGTGTATATTACTTGCTTCACCATGGATGTGATGGATTGCTTGGTTTCAGACATCAATCTGTGCGTGGCTGTCTATTTTGAGCATGGCGACTTGGGGTACTTCATGTGTAACAGTGTTTGGATAAGATCGCGCATTGTAGCGAGGCTACGTGGGGATTAGACCCTTCGGGGTAGATACAGGTATTCTATTTCTATGATGTGGGACGGGGTCCCAGCCTTGTGTTGTGATGGTACTGAGGAGTTTGAGTTACAGATCTTTCGTTTGAGTCATTTGTCATGATTTGAATATGTTCAGACCGCCCATCATTTGTGCGTGGGATTATGCAAGTTGTGGCTTAGGCCTGTGATAAGTTATCATATTACCCGAGTGGTGCGTTGAATTCGGGGTGATCGTTGGAGTCATTAATGGACGCGAACATATTTGATTATAGGTTGCTGGAAGAATAATATCGAGGTTCGAGCTTATTCTGAATATTTACGTGAGGTTCTGATTTTGAGTATGATTTCAGAAATCTGTTGTGGTATTAGTCAAAAGGGAGTGGTTTCAGGAATGGTTGATCTGAGAAATGGCTACGGTTTGCTATGTGTTTTATTGTCATTGATAGGATATGAAGTTTTGGAATGGGGCTTTAGCTATTGAGAGGTTTCTATCGGTATATGGTTGTGNGGACTATTCAAAGTATAGGTGCGAGGTTTGATCGTATTGATGGTTTCAGAAGTGAAAAGGTAGTTCTTTGAATTATGGGCTAGACTGGATTGGGTAATTTCAGCTATATTGTGTTGTCGGACCTATGCGAGATAGGGTGACGTGGGATCACCCCGGGTATATGCTTGGTAAGGTCATTCAACTATTGGTTGGCTTCTAGGACAACTCTGGGCATGCTCGAGGACGAGCGTTTGTTTAAGTTGGAGAGGATGTGATGACCCAGCGCGTTGTCACGTGAGTTACCGCCCCGTTTCCCCCATATCATATTGTTCTATATTTCAATATCAGTATTTAAGTTGATTGGATAGAATTGAATTGGTTGTAGTTGGAAATGAGACACAGAGTCTCTTTGAAGGAAGCTTGTTTTGGAAAAGTCAACCGGAAGTTGACTATATAGTTAGAAGGCTCGGGTGGGAATTCTGGTGATTTGGTTAGCTCCGGGAGGTGATTTGTGACTTAGGAGTGCGATCAGAATTGATTTTGGAGGCTCGGTGTAGAATTAGGCTTGAATTCGCGAAGTTTGAATTTTGGCGGATTCCGGTTGATAGGTGAGATTTTGATCCGAGGGTTGGAATGGAATTCCGAGAGTTGCAGTAGCTCCGTTAGGTGATTTTGGATATGCGTGCAAAGTTTGAGGTCATTCGGAGGTGTTTAGGTCAGGGTTTTGATCGAATGTGTAATTCGGAAGTTTTTAAGAAACTTAGGCTTTGATTTGATGAAAATTGAGGATTTTGATGTTAACGATGGCATTTTGATGATTCGAGCAAGTTTGAATAAGGGAATAGATCATGTTTGTGCTTTTGGTTGAGGTCCCGGGGGCCTCGGGGTGACTTTGAATGGTTAAACGGAGAATTTTGAGTTTGGCTTCAGGTTTGGATTTTGCTGGTTCTGTTGTTTCCGCATCTGCAGAAAAGGACGTAGATGCGGCTATGGGTTCGCAGAAGCGGTCCTAGATGGGGCTTGGCAACTTCCGCAGAAGCGGAAAGCAATCCGCAAAAGCGGACATCGCAGGTGCGGGTTTTGATCGCAGAAGCGGTCCTGAGAATTTTTGAATTTGACCGTAGAAGCGGTCCTTTTGCGCAGAAGAGGGAGCCGCAGGTGCGGTCTCCCAACCACATAAGCGGATTTTTGGGAGGTTAATGAAGACCGCAAAAGCAGAAATTTTTCCGCATAAGCGATCTTGCATAAGCGGAAGCGGGACTGCAGAAGCGAAAATCGGCCTGGGCAGAAGGGTTTTAAAATGGCATTTCATCTGCGACTTGGGGGTTATTTTCCCCCATTGTTGAGCATCTTGGAGAGCTTTGGGCGAGAAAGTTCGAGGGTTTTGACTGAGAATCGAATGGAGGTAAGTTCCTTGGCATAATTATTCAAGTTTATGGTAGAATTTACATGGAAATTAGTGGAAATCCATTGTAAAGGGGGTTAAGCTAGGGCTTGAGTTTTAATATTTCAAATTAGAATTCGATAGGCCATTTGAGCTCGGATTTGGGAGTTCTTGGTATGCACGGACTCGTGGCGAGACGAGGAATCTGGTGATATAAGTTTCATAATTTTTCGAGAAGCAGGCCCGGGGCTCGAGTTTTGCTAGTTTCGAGGTTTTTGCTATAATTCGATTGTTTTCGATTGGGTAATGTCCCATTTGCATATTGTAATGTATTCGCTCTAGTTTTGGTTAGATTCGACGCGCGTGGAGGCCAATTTGAGGGGAAAAGGTATCGCGAGCGAGGAATTCCACCGGTTCGAGGTGAGTAATACTTGTGAATGATATCCTGAGGGTTTGAAACCCCGGATTTGCACATCATAGTGCTGTATTGTGGTGACTTGCACGCCAAATATGAGCGTGGGGTAGAGCACCGTTGGGGATTGTGACTTGGTCCGTCCCGGTTGTTGATTTTACTGCGTGAATGACTGAAAATTACTTGATGCTATCATGATTTGGGCTAATTGCCATGTTTTGGGCTTCATGTCGATTATTTGAATCCTTCAGGGATTGATATCACTGTTTTTGCATTACGTTGCATATTATTTGATCTCAGTCCAAGGTTCTAAATACTGTTTTGCAAACTCAGCCATCTTTCTAAGATTTGAAAACTTACATGATATTTTTCTGACGTTTTGAGCTGAGAACTGCTATCTTACTATTGCCCAAGGGGCTTATGTGCATTGCTGGACTAAGCATGGATCAGGCTGTGCACCGCAGCAGTATATACATATACATGCATGGATCAGACTGCACGCCGCAGTAGTATATTATATGGATCGGACTGCACGCCACAGTATTATAATGCTTGGGCTGTAGGAGCCCCTCCGGAGTCTGTACACACCCCAGTGAGCGCAGGGTACCCAAATGCATCGGGCTGTATGCCGCAGCGGTCATATGCATTGCATTGCATTCATGCATTGATTCCTGTTTGTACTACGTGGCATGATTTTCAGCACTCACATATCATTGGCATACATTCTATTACTTGCCTTGTTGACCAGATACCCTGGTGTTACATGTTAAGGAATGCTGAGCGCGAGAGGCTGATGTTGTACTTTATGAGTTGGGAGTAAGCCCGCGGGGCTGATACTGTACTGAGAAGTTGATGCTGAGCCCGAAGGGCAGATTTCTGATTATTTCCTACTTGTTAAAATTATTTTCGCAACTGTTGAAAGGGCATATTTTTCAAAAGAGATTTTTAACTGAGCTTGAGATTTTCTAAAGGATTTTCTCGGTGTTACGGTTTTACTATTTTTCTCAAAGGGTTGTACTGTCTGTTATAGTATTTTGGAGTGCTCATACGTGTTTTCTTATCGCTCAGATATTATTCGCTCTTATTACCACTGAGTTGGAAGTACTCACTTTACTCCCTGCACCTCGCGTGCAGTTGCATGTATTGTTCACCCGATGGCGGGTTAATAGCGGATTGAAGGCGTTGCTATCGTAGCTAAGCAAGGTGACCGCCGGCGTTCGCGACACCGAGTTTCTTCTTCTTCTTGATTTCTAGATTTTACTCTATGTATTATAGACTTTGAAATTGTAATAAAGACGCCCCTAGATGCTCGTGACTTGTGACACCCTGGTCGGGCTGAGTTAGGCTATATTGTTGATAATTAATGTTCTTTAAGTTGCATTTTTCATCTATTTATGTTTAGTAAGTGTTAAAGAAACGAATTGGGTTAGTTGGCTGGCTTGTCTTTACGAGAGGCGCCATCGCGACCGGGTATGGAGATATGGGTTGTGACAGGAATATACAAAAATATTATCAATAAAAACAATCACGAATGAGCCAAGATATGGCCTGAATACACTGTGCATCAATTGCATAAAAGCTGTCGTGGTATTAGTGAGCCCAAAAGACATAACAAAGAACTCGTAATGACCATACCGAGTCCTGAAAGCAGTCTTCAAAATATCTGGCTCCCGAATCTTCAACTGGTGATAACCTGAGCACAAATCAATCTTGGAAAACACCTGTGCGCCCTGAAGCTGGTCAAACAGATCATCAATACGAGGTAAAGGATATCGGTTCTTCACTGTAACTTTGTTCAACTGGCGATAAGCAATGCACATACACATAGAACCATCCTTCTTCTTCACAAACAAGACAAAAGCACACCACGGCGAAACACTGGGCCGAATAAAACTCTTACCCAGCAATTCCTGCAATTGATCCTTTAACTCTTTCAACTCAGGATGAGCCATGCGATATGGAGGAATGGAAATGGGCTCAGTGCCCGGCAACAGATCAATGCCAAGATTGATATCTCTATCGGGCGGCATGCCCGGAAGATCAGCTGGAAACACACCGGGAAAATCCCGTACCACTAGGACTGAATCAACAAAAGGGGTATCAACACTGAGATCTCTCACATAAGATAAATACGCGGCACACCCCTTCTCAACCATACGTTGAGCTTTAAGGAAATATATAACTCTACTGGGAGTATGATCTAAAGTGCCACTCCACTCAATACGCGGAATACCTGGCATAGACAGCGTCACGGTCTTGGCGTAACAATCAATAATAGCATGATGGGCCGACAACCAGTCCATACCCAGAATAATATCAAAATCAACCATATCGAGTAATAATAGATCTACCCTGGTCTCAAAACAACAAATAGTAACCAAACATGACAGGTAAGCGCGGTCCACAACAAGAGAATCTCCTACAGGAGTAGAAACATAGACGGGGGAACTCAAAGAATTCTGGGGCACACCCAAATGCAGAGCAAAGTAAGAAGACACTTAAGAATAAGTAGAACCTAAATCGAATAGAACGGATACACTTCTATAACAAATCATGACAATACCTGTGATGACAGAATTAGAGGCAACAATCTCGGTACGGGTAGGTGGAGTAGCAACTGCGATTGTAACTAAAGCCTGAGAACTCTGCGGGGCGCGCTGTGGCCGCGAGGTCTGTGGAGGTGCACCCCTCCCAAGTCTAGGGAAATACCTCACCATATGGCGTATGTCACCACACTCAAAGCATCCTTATGACTGGCGTGGCAGTGGAAACTGTGCGGTACGGGTACTCCGAGACCCCTGAACACCTGAAACTCCGTGGGAACTCTGAGATGCAGACTGAGCTGGCTGACCCACAAAACCTCTACCATGACGCACCTTACCTCCGAAATAAGGACCACTATATCTCCCCAGTCCACGAGGTCTACTCACTCATCTATACTCTCCCTCCTGACCTCGTCTGTCCTCTCTCTCCTGGACCCACCTGTCCTCTACTTGGTAAGAGGTTCTCACCACTCGCTGAACTGGGACCACAGGCTGTGTCGCCATGACACCTAGAACCTGACCAATGGAAGCTCGTTGATCTAGAGTAGGGGCGGTGGAAGTCTTGGGTCCCTCCCTCGATCGGTGAAGTAGTCGACACAACCTGAATCAATCCTGCCTGAATCAATGTACCAAACATGGTCAGGAACTGTGCCAAAGTTTCTTGAAGGGCTGGAGTATTAGTAGCTGTAGGCGCGTCAGGTGCATGAACTTCGGTTGGATCTGTTTGTGATACCTCGGCGGCAGATTGCGCAGGTACTCTGGCTGTACCATGTGCGCGTCCTCGACCTCTCCCTCAGCCTCGGCCTCTGACGGCTGCAGTAGGGGGCGCGGGTGCCTGATCATCTCGAGTAGCACGTGTCCTCACCATCTGTGAGAGAATAGAAGGCATATTTTAGGATTGTGATGTCAAAAATCTTGCACGATAGGGAATCAAATGAATTGAAATTTTCCTAACGGTTACATAGCCTCTCGTAGATAAGTACAGACATCTTCGTACCGATCAACGAGACTCTAAACAACCGGCCTGTGTTCCGTGACTCCTATAAACCTAGAGCTCTGATACCAACTTGTCACGACCCCCGTTCACCCTCCATGAACATGTCGTGATGGCACCTAGTTCCTAGAACTAGGTAAGCCTAACAGTGCGAAAATAACAATTTAACTTGTAGAAAAATGCATTAAAACTGAATATATAAAAAATAACAACTGAGTATAAGGCCGTCTGGCCTGTACAACTCTAAAGATATGCGGAAGTCTACAGCTCAATCCCAAAACCCGAAAACTCACGGGAAACACAGGCTAATAGAATTCCAATAAGTACTCTAATCTCCAGAATAGCTACATTAAAAGTATTATAGGATAACGACTCTACAACTAGAATAAGGAAGAAGACTCTTCGGTCTGCGGGCGCTGCAGATATACCTCGAAGTCTCCGTGTATCTTCTCGCCTCAAGGATAGTGCGCCTGAGTAGAGGTACCTAAAAAATCTTCACATAAAAATCATGCGCAGGAAGGGCATGAGTACACCACAGTGGTACTCAGTAAGTGCCAAGCCTAACCTCGGTTGGGTAGTGACGAGAAATGTCAGGGCCCTACTGAGGAAAAATATCATAATAATAATAATTAACAGTATAATAATCTAACAAGAATAATAAATACGGCGGTGAAATAAGGCTGGTCAACGAAACAATAGCAACTACAAAGACAGAGTAAATACAAAGTAAACACAGTACAATGTCATTGATACCAATGAGGGTCTCCCAAGATACCGTCCTATAGCCCTTTCATCAACTGTCCAGTGGATCTCCCGGGATACCATCCCGTAGTCCAAATCATGTACCAATATGAAAGGGGGATTTATCGGGAATCTAACCCGCAGTCCCAAAGGAAAAGTGCAGGGGGGATCTATCGGGAATCTAACCCGCAGTCCTAAAGTAAAAGTGCAGGGGATCTATCGGGAATCTAACTCATAGTCCCAAAGTAAAAGTGCAGGGGGTCTATCGGGAATTGAACCCGCAGTCCCAAAGTAAAAGTGCAGGGGGATCTATCGGGAATCGAACCCGCAGTCCCAAAGTAACAAACAGGGGGGATATCTATCGGGAATCGAACCCGTAGTCCCAGTGTAAATGCACAACCACAGCCAGAAACAAACCAAGAAATAAAGTACGAAAAATAAACAACAGATAGAACTAGACTAGCATGCTTCACGTAGTGCAGTCAAAACAACTTAAGCAATTAGACAGTCAATTCAGCCAAGCATGCTTTTACTAACCTAGCACAAGTCATAACTTCAAATAGAATAACCCAAATAAGAATAAGAACAAAATTTCCATAGCTTAAATAGAAACGGGATTTCATCAATCGGCTCAAGTACGCGCTCGTCACCTCAAGCACAAGGCACTCAAACATCAAGTAACAATCCTATGGGGAAAGGTCCCCCACACAAGGTTAGACAATCCACTTACCTCGAAGTGGCTCAATATCAATAGAAACCACGCCTTTGCCACGAGTATCCGCTCCAAATGGCCCAAATCTATTCAATTCAATTACATATCGTAAATAATATTGCAAACAACTGATTCCACTATTAAAATTAAAGCTATGGCGTGAAAATAGGTAAAATGACCAAAATGCCCCTCCAGCCAACGTCTCGAAATTGAATAATTTTAACATTTTCAGAACCCTCATACTTTCACGAGTCTAACCATATAAAAATCTCCCAAATCAGAGGTCAAATACCCCCTCAAAACCCCAATGTTTGGTCTATGAACTTTTACCCCAAATTACCAAGTTTTGATCCTAAATTCGAATTCAAATGATGTATTTAGCTATATAATGATGAAATATAATGAAAAGGGATCAAGAAAACGTTACCCAATGATTTTCTCTTCAAAACTCACTCAAAATCGCCTTCTCCCGAGCTCTCAATCAATTTTCAAACTTATGAAATTAAACCCTCAAAATTGATACTTCTGCACAGTTGTTTTCGCTTCTGCGGACAAGGGACCTTTTCTGCGGTCACGCTTAAGTAGCAAAACAACCATTTTTGCGGCTTCTCATTAAAGGGCAGATTACGCTTCTGCGGCACCGCTTATGCGGTCAATCAACCGCTTCTGCGGTTCCTGAGGGGGAGACCAAATCTCGATTCTGCGATAAGGGAGCCACTTCTGCGGCTCTGCTTCTGCGGTCCCCAAACAGCAGAAGCGAAAATACCAGAAGCATAAACACACCAGCTGCTGTAAACTTAGAGATTTTCCCCCGTTAACCGCCAGAAATCATCCCGAGGCCCCCGGGACCTCAACCAAAAGTACCAATAGCACCTAATACCTCATTCAAACTTGTACCAATCCTTAAAACACCTAAAACAACACTGGAAATCCAATTAAATCAAAGATTCAAGCCTAAGAACTTTAAATTCCAACAAAACATGCTTTCGATCAAAAACCTAACCGAACCTCGCCCGAATGACCTAAAATTTTGCACGCATGTCCCAAATGACATGACGGAGAACTTCTAGAATTCAAATCCGACCCTCGGATAAAAAACTCACTACCGGACCGGAAACTTCAAAACTTCAAACTTCGGCATTTCAAGCCTAAATGAGCTACGAACCCCCAAAATACATTCCGAACACGCTCCCAATCCCGAAATCACCTAACGGAGCTAACAGAACCGTCGAATTTCCATTACGAGGTCATCTTCACACTGTTCCGAATGCGGACCATTTTTCAACTCCTAAGTTATCATTTAGGGATTAAGTGTCCCAAAATACTCCGACTCCTAACACCGAACGTCCCGGCAAACCAAAATAGCAGAAAAGAACTTAGGGGAAGCAGTTAATGGGGAAATGGGGTGTAAATTCCAAAAATGTTCGGCCGGGTCGTTACATGTGTGTGCAAAATTTCTGTTGAATCAGAGGTGGTTAGGTCGAGTTTTTGATCTAATGTGAGTTTCGGAAGAATTTGATAAAATTAGGCTTTGATTTGGTAAAATTTGATGTTAACAATAGTGATTTGGTGATTCGAGCAAGTTTGAATAAAGTAATAGATCATGTCTGTGCTTTTGGTTGAGGTCCCGGGAGCCTCGGGGTGAGTTCGGGTGGTTAAACGGAGAGTTTTGGAGTTGTTGCATGTTTTATGACTGCTGGTATCTGATATTTCCGCATTTGCGGAAAAGGGACCATAGAAGCAGTTCCGCAGATGCGGTGGGGTAGATCGCAGAAGCGGTGGGGTAGATCGCAGAAGCGGTTTTTAGAGGGGCTTGGCAATTCCGCAGAAGCGGAAGGGTTTCCGCAAAAGCGGTCATCGCAGGTGCGGTTTTGGACCGCAGAAGCGGTCCGGGGTGACTTGATGAAAAACCGCAGAAGCGGTGGAAGAATCGCAGAAGCGGCATTTTGGGTCGCGGAAGCGAAAAGGCCTGCGCAAATATTAAATTAAGTCTTCTTCGCGAATTGTGGAATGAACAAACATTTTGGACTTCGAACTAACAGGGTTTTGGGCGATTTTTGAAGAGGGTTTCAAGGGCTATCATCAGGTATGGATTCTTGGACTTAGATTATTATATTATGGTGTATAAACATGGTATAACACTGAAAACCCAAGGAATTAAAGGTTAAAAATGGAGGTTAGGGCTTGAAACTTAAGAGAGTTCAAACTTATGATTTGAGGGGTCAAATGGACTCCGATTCTTGTGAACTTGATATGTATAGACTCGTGGCGAGATAAGGATCCTATTGATGTAAATTTCAAGAAGTGGGCCCGGGGCTCGGGTTTTGCCAATTTCGTAATTTTCGATATTTTTCGAGTCTTTTCGATTGTGTTATATCCCCTTAGCCTATTGTATTGTATTCGTTGTGGTTTTGGCCAGATTCGACCCGCGAGGAGGTCGATTCGATAGGAAAGGGAGTTGCGAGCTAGTCTTTAGCCGGCTAGAGGTGATTAATGGATGTAAATGCTGCTCTGAGGTTTGAAACCCCGGACTTTCACATTGTAACGCTATATTGAGGCGTGACACGCAGTCTACGATGAGTGCGGGGTCGTTTACTGTTGGGGATTGAGACTTTGTCCATCCCGAGTGTTAATTTCTATTATATTGGCCATTGAGACGCATACTTTATCACTGTGAATTGGGCTTATTGCCGTGTTTGTGGCCTTCTGCCGGCCTGTAAAATCCTTAGGGGATCCTTATGTGCTTTTCCTCACATGTGTGTATAACATATACTCTCAGTAATGCTTTCCACTGTTAAAAACAATATAATAATTGTGTTTATACATGAATATTAAACGGAAAAGGATATGAGGGCTGAGATCCCTATAGTATGTCATGCCCGATTGGCTGTGAACTTATTTGACTGAGATGGGTCGAGGACCAAATAGCGAGGATGTTTCCCTTTGATATGGATCGGGCTGCACGCCGCAGTGATGATATATATATATATATATTGATATTGAGGCTGAGAGCCTGTTTGATGCCACGACATGGCTGATATTGCGCTTGGGCTGTAGGAGCCCCTCCGGAGTCTGTATACACCCCCAGTGAGAGCCGTCGACGTTAAATAAGTGGAGTGGGCTGCACATCGCAGCGGGTACTAGAGTGTACAATTATATGTGTTGCATCTTTTCATGCATTATTCCTTGACTGTATTACTTGTTGGTTACCGTTTCACTAATATTGATCTAAACTACTAGATATAGATTACTTTGTGCATTTTCTGCATTTTCTTTCTTTCAGACTGTAGTTATGTTTATTACTCGCTGGGTTGGAGTACTCACTTTACTCCCTGCACCTTGTGTGCAGATCCAGGGCATTCACAGGCTGAGTGAGCTTTGACCAGCTTTCCAGAGTTCGTATCCCGGGAGTATTTGAGGTAGCTACATGGCGTTCGCAGCCGTTGATTCTCCCTTCTATCCATGTCCTTTAATTTCTGCATTATCAGCTTTTAGGTAGACTTTGTAGTAGGATGCTACTCTGTATTTTAGAGGGTCATGTTCGTGACACCGGGTCCATGTTGGACTGTATTGGTATTTGTTAGATTTTTGTTTCGCATTATAATCAGTATTTTAGGCCTTGACTTAAATGACATTTATTTTCATCTGTTTAATTAATAGGGTTAATGTTATAAATTTCTGTATTCTATTCTCTCGCAGATGGAGAGAACCCGTGCTACCGGACGTGGCGGACGACCAGCTGTACCACCTACTGAGGCCACCAGAGGTCGTGGACGCGGTCGTGGTCGAGGCAGAGCCGAGGGGGCAGCACCTATTGACCCACCAGTTGCCTCGGCTCAGGATCAGGCTCCAGCAGCACCTGTTCAGGAACCAGCTGTGCCTATTGTGATTCCGGGTCTTCAGCATGCCCTAGCTCAGATTCTATCAGTTTGCACTGCCTGGATCAGGCAGTCTCAGCCACTACTGTAGCAGCTACTTCGCAGGCCGGGGGAGGTAATCAGACCCCCGCTGCTCGCACGCCTGAGCAGGTAGTGCAGGGTTTGCAGACACGAGAGGCACCACCAGTTTAGCAGGTTGCCCCAGTTCAGCCGGTTGCCCCGGTTCAGGATGATGTGATTCCAACAATGCCAGACGATGAGCAACGTCATCTTGAGAGGTTCAGTCGGCTCTCACCTCCTTATTTTAGTGGTGTTCCGGGCAAGGATGCCTAGGGTTTTCTCGACAAGTGTCGACGTATGCTTCGGACAGCAGGGATCTTAGAGTCGAGCGGGGTATCATTTACTACTTTTCAGTTTTCTGGAGCAGCCTTCACATGGTGGGAGGCATATGAGCGGCGTAGGCCGGTGGGCGCAGCACCTTTGTCATGGCAGGAGTTCTCCACTCTCTTTCTAGAGAAGTGGGTACCGCAGTACCAGAGGGGGGAGCTACGGAGATAGTTTGAGTGGCTTCGTCAGCGAGATATGACTATGTCACAGTATGAGGTGAGATTTTCGGAGTTGGCTCGTTATGCTCCATGGATGGTCCCGACTCTATCGGGAGAGGATTAGGAGGTTTCTGGACGGACATATTTATCCCGTCTGTATTCTGATGACTCGAGGGAGGATTCTGAGTCATACCTTTGAGGATGCAGTGGATATTGCTCGTGATATCGAGACAACTTTCCGTCAGGAGAGAGAGGAGAGGGAGGCCAAGAGGCCTCATGGATCGGGTAGTTTCAGTGGTGCTCCGTCTAGGGGCTAGGTTGTCACGACCCAAATCCCAAACCCGGTCGTGATAGCGCCTCTCATGAAGAAAAGGCCAACCAACAAAACAAACGCTTCCTTTTAACAGTTATTTAACATTTATAAAACTAAAACATGATTAGCATAATCAAAATTGCGAAAAACAACGATAACAACAGGGAACCATCCCGCTACAGCCCGACATCGGGGTGTCACTAGTCATGAGCTACTACACAGTTCACTAAAGTACTATAAGTCCAAAAATAGGAACAAAGTCTGAAAGTAACAGGAACAACACAAAATAAGGGAGAAGATCTGGTGCCGCGGACGCTAGCGGTCACCTGACTCAGCCATGAGAACAAATCTTCAAACA